>NDXB01018193.1:75114-97199 GCA_002631895.1 Agapornis roseicollis
GTTAAAAAAAAAAAAAAAAGGCAAGCAAACACAGCAGAAATGTCAAATATTTACAAAGCACTGTAAAACACATCTAGAAATGGCTCTTAACTAGAAAAGTAACAGCATAAACTGTTAAAGGATTTTAGAAATACTCCTTTTCTTGGAAAAATTCACCAGAAATACTGGACTGGAATAAAAATGCCGTGTGCTCTGTCAGATAGGTCCCATTCCTCCTTTCCTCTCCCTTCATATACCCCTCCCTGTTCTTCCAGTAAGAGGAGATCTCAGCTGCTTCAAAGATGAGGTGAAGAAATAAAATGTTTCTCGGAGTTGTAGTTGCAGCACCATTTTCCTGGATAAACTTCCCTCTGCTTTTGATGTAGGAACTGGGCAGAAGAGGAGTGCTTGGGTTAAAAGTGTGTTCTCTACCATCCACGTAAATGCCTGCTCAAATTTAGATGTGTAACAAGCATTCAAAATCTTCAGTTTGCATGTGGTAAGAAGAGACTTAGAGCTAAGTATTTCCTAGCTGAACCTACTCTGTAACCCAAGAGCTTCAGTACATTGGAGACAGTTCAGCACACAGATTGCTCATCCCTGCAAATGCATTCTTCAGACAGGCATACATGACCACAGACAATTTTGCTTGTGATGTCATCTTGCAATTTGATTCTCCCATGTAGTCAATACCCTTCCTTTGGTCATTGTAAACTGTGAGGAGGAAGATTTCATGTTCAAATAGAAAACGATCAAACACCTGGTCCCAGGAAGGAAGAATATTGTGCCCTTAAATTTGGCTAGAATCCATTGCTGCTTTTCTGATTTGCTTTATTATCACTAATCACTACTAATCAAAGCCAAAGCTTTCCCTTCGTTGTCTTTCTTTCCCCCTGCCTTTCCATTTCCTTTTCTTTTTTCTCTTCTTTTCCTTTTTCCTTTGTCTTTTTTTTTGTTTGTTTTCTTTTTAACCAGTCAGGACGTATTAAAACATAGACTTAAAAAAGATAAGGAACTTAGAGTGTCTTTATAAGATAGATAGTCAGTGAGCTCAGACCTATCATGATATGTACAGCTGAACAAACAAGATGACTATTTCAGTATGAACTTAAGCATTTGGAGCTTTTTGTCTGATTACACACTTTCCTATTTCAAGAGTAGGAGTTACTTAATATCTGTCTTAAGCAAGCAGAGGATTTATGGAAGACATAATCTTCAGCTAGTCTCAGCCTTACTGAAGCATTATGGAGGACTTTTATTTCAAAATAAATAAATAAGAACTTCCAGCCTCATTTGTTAAATAAATAAATATTTATTAAATAAATTTCTAAATAGTGTTTTAGGTGTAAAAGCCAATGCCAGTTAAAGGGTAAGGTTAGAAGAAGAGGAGTAGTTCACAGTGGGCTTACGTTGCTTACTATATAAGTTTTCGAAGCGAAGCAGCGTTTGGGGAAGCAGCATGCAGTAGTTTCTCAGGGCTTCCTTCTCGGGGACTTTCTGAAGGATAGGGATAGGGCTTTCTGAATATGTCAGTTTTGAAATAAATCAAACCTGACACACCACAGCAAGACAGATTTTACCTTTGAAAGTTTGGACTACGTGAAGATCTCCTCAGACATCTCACAGGGACTTGGACAACACAGACAGTCCCCCAGTTCAAAAAAGATGTAAGCAAAATGGGGCTCATTCTATTCTGGGAACAGAATCCATAGCAGGGAGTAAGCATTTACTCAGGCTGCGCATGCCTCCTGTAGAGGTCTTTTCCCTGACTGTATATGGACCTTGAAGTCCAGTCACCATGGGCTTCTTCCTTACTGAATCTTGCATCTGTACAAAGAAGCCATTCATTCACTTAGAACTTGGCTGTTTGCACTTAAGTATTAGCCTTCTGGGAATGCTGTTAAGACTGAGGCTCCTGGTACTTTGAGTCATGCTACATGGATACAAAAAGCACCTAAAATTCAGATTCTGAGTAGTATCAGCAGCAAGTTGTTCTGTCTTCACTTGAAAAACCCCTCTCAGAAACCAAATACACATTAACAGACTATTCTGCCAGCCACACAAAGGTGGGTATGGCATGAGTACAAACTGAGCACACATGAAAGGGAACTCAAAATTCTCATGCTATGTCTGTTCAGCTACAGTTATTGCTGTCTTGAATTTAAGGGTCTGGCATAAAAGCCTACCTGTGTGCTACGCACAGTGCAGCATGTACGTGTGACTTCCCTCCTTGTGGAGCCACCTCCAACTTTTGTGGGTGACGTGGAGCACTTCAGGCTCTACACCTTGCCCTGCTGATTCTGCCTCTTGCTCTCCATGTGACTGGCAAAAGGCAGAGAGGTCTTCAGAGGACAGAAAATGTGCCTATTTGTCACCAGTGCTCCAGAGGCACGATCAGACAGCAAAGAAGAAGCCAATAAGACTTCAAACCTGCAGAGCAAATGCTCCCACAACTCCATAGAGGCTCTACAGCACCTGAAAGTGAGAGGAGACACAAAAGCAAATGAGATGAAAATACGATGGAAACAGCCCTGTTTAAATACAGTTTTAGAAGTTAACCAAATATTACTGTGGTGCTGCAATGAAGATGTATGAGATACAAATGGACAGTTGTCTGCTCTATATAGACATTGATAGTCAAGAAAAACTTGGTCTTTTTCAGGGTTTAGTCTGGAGCTTCTTCAAAATGGCACAAGATCTTTTGGTACTTATGTAGTCTGTGAAAGAAAAACATTAAAGAAACCCAAACCAGTGTTGTCTTTGTACTGATTCTTTTCTGAAGCTTGATAAATGAAAACCCTGGAGTCCAACAGCTGATTAGTGGTAGGACACTGCGTTTTCTTATGTTAAAAGAAGAAATTACTTGGTGATTTGAGCTAAGAAATAGGGGAAATAAACATATTTGCTCATCTGCACTCTGATCTCCAGAGTGTTTTGATGATGTCTCAGCTTAAGAATAGACTTTTCATTCTATCTGAGCAGAGTAACAAAGATCTGGAAAGAAGATAGATAAGCACTGTAAGCCTGTACATGGGCCTTTTGAGGCTTCCTTGGAAAACTGTTTTGGACTGTGCCCTTCATATGCAGAGGACGGGGAGAAAAGCACACCGTGATTTCTTACCACCCTCCTCCCCAGAGTCAGTCTGTGGGACCTAAAAACCCAGGACAGATCTGCTGACTCACCCCTGCTGCTGCAGGAGCTCCTGGGGACTCTGAGCAGGAGCACACTGGAGAGAAAAGGAGGCCAGAGCCTTGGCTCCCTGGCAGCCTTTGCCATCTCCCCATCTGCAGCCCACTTTGTGCATTCACTCTGAACAGCTGACAAGCTGATCTGCATTGCTATTTTTTTTCAGTTGCTATTCCAGGTGATTCCTTCCTGGATCTTGTTACTAATTTTCTTTAAAGCTGGGCTATGCACTCTGTGAAGTCAGCTTCAATTTCATCCTTCCTTCTGTCTAATTATTTCTGGAAAATCTATGTGCAGTTTATCCATGCATCATTGGTATGGACCAAAAATCCATTCTCATGAAGTAGAAATGTTTGCTTTTTAATCCTGTTTATGAGTGGTTTCAGGAAGGAACTTTCTTGTTCTGCTAGAACCCTTGTTCCTCATTCCCTTTTGGGAATTGAACCATTTCATTGCGATTTTCACTAGAACTGCTCCAACCTGCTGTCAGGTGGCTGCTTCTACAGAAAAATTAATTTAATACGCACACCAAAATTTTATTTAAAAACATTGGAATTTATTGGTAGCAACATAATAACTGTCTTAATTTATTAACAGTCAATTAACTTTCTGAATGGGTTCTCCCCTGATTTCAAGAGTCTCTGGCAATAAACTGCTTGCTTTATAATTACTCTGCTTTCCAGCCTTGTACTGACCAGTTGATTTATTTTTCCTCAGTGCTCCTTTGAGGTCCTTCTTTTACTTTTTTGGGGTTGTTTTTAACCAACAGTAACAACTTTTCTCCCCAGTATAAGCTTATAGTTCTTTCACAACCTGTAGGCAGGGAGAGGACTCTACTATGTCTGCCTTGGTACTGATAGTCTAGAGGCACCTTTACTTCCTGGAACCCGTTTTCCTAGAAGTTTGTTTCATGCCTTTATCTGCTAATGCAAACATACTTTGTACTTCAACAGTTTCTATCAGCAGGGTGAGTTTATATCAAATGAGTTTATATCAAACAGACGACAATATGGCTTTTCTCAGCACTTCAAATTTGTTTACCAGAGGAGGTTTTGGTTAACTAATTCTACTCCGTTCCATCAGTGGTTAAATTTTAAGCTTTCACAGTAAGGATTTTCCAGGATATTATCAACATAAATACCACTTTTTTTTCTCCTTTCTGGATGAAGCTTAGTTTTTAATATATGTATCACATAATACTTGCTCAACTATGGTGGCCATCTAGCCAATGAATGAAGCACATCTTGAATCTGTCTAGCAATATGTTGTATTTTGCTGTGTAAAACCTTGACAGTGTCAGAACAAGCTCAGTTTAAGCCAAGCTAATTTTCACATATTTAATGGCCTGATGCCTATTTTTATAACCCATCAATTACGTGCTTAAAATAATGCACATGGATTAAAATCAAATCCTTGTGATGTGTTCAGGAGAGTAGCTCTTTCTGTTCAGGACAGTAGCTGTTTCATCTGATCAACAGAAACAGGCTTATGTCTGAAGAGCTAATGGACAGAAGGAGATGAGAAGCACAAATGAAAACTGGTGATGGCTTTTCTGTTATCTGTGACTTTCTAGTAATTTCCACCAAAATAGTTCAAAAATGCTCAGAGAAAAGAAATCAAAAGCCTTGTCAGCTTTGAAGACAGTGTCCCCACCACTAGAAAACAGGTGAAACAGGTCAAAGTGCACATGTGGAGGATGAATGCTTACGCTCTCACATTGCAGATGGGTCCTTGTGCAGCAAATTTTGTAACATTTGTGAATGGGGGGAGAGCAAACAAGAAGCAGGGCCCTAACTTTTGGGTACTGGGGCTCCCCACCGAAATTGTATGCTTTTATTTATCAATACAATTAATAGCCCTGAGGCGAGAGGCTAAGTACTGTCTGTTTCTATCTAGGTGTCCCCATCAAAAGGAAAACTGCTGCATTTTCTTCCATTTTGTGGGAGGCCAGGCTTTGCCTGTGCTGATCAGATGTCAGATGCACTGTGATCACAGACTGGGGACACTGGAAATGTCACTCAGCATGCCTGCACCCCAAAACTCAAGCAGAGCATTTAAGCAGGGATGAGGCACCAGCTCTCTCAGGCCACAGGTGGATCTCAGGTTTAGATAATGGTATATTTGTATCCCCAGATATACCTGGGTATATTTCCAAACTCCTCCCACAGTCCAGTGTTTGCAGTTGTGCTACTCTATTACCAGCTCACAACTGCTGTTTTAACTGCTGTATCCCATGCAGTATGTTTAAAACACACTAGTTGCGTGATTTGTGAAGCTGCCTCCCTGCCCTAGTTAATATTTCACATCTTCTAGCTCCCCAGAAGAACAGCTGAACAGCAATGCTTGCAAATAAAATGGTGCTCTTTCAGCACAAATTTTTTGTTAACGTTTTTGCTAATAATTTACGCATAATCTAGATGTCCCACCCAAACCTGGGGCAGAAGTGCAGATGGGTGCATAGACCTCAGATAATACAGTGAGCCTTCCAACAACAGACACTGAGCCCAGCAGACCCCCTCAAGTCTGGGCCATGCAAACCACTGGAAAGTTCCTGGCCGTGAGTCTGCTCAACTCTCCACAGGGGCACCTGCTTTCAGATTATGGCTGAGGGCCTGTAAGATTGTGCTTTACCTGTCAGAGGGCCCCAACACATACCTCATCTGTCGAAAATGATGTCTTTCTTGATTGATTCATCTTTATTGTTGTTTATTGGGGTATCCTGATTTATAGTACCTGTGGCGTTGTGTCACCTTGCACCAGTGCACATTACTTCACATCCTTCTGGTTGCTCCCCTGCTCTAGTAAATCACACCTATCTGCAGCAGCAGATGGCTACTCTACGATATGCAGTATTACTCTTTACATAATTGTTAGGATACAATGTCATCTAAGGAACATCATGACAAATAACATGAGACATCTAATACCATTTTATATTTAATATTGAAAATAATAAGATATGACTTAGGAGGTAGCTTCTAAGGTAGGTGTCTCTATTCTTACCAGCATTAGCAGTGTAACAACTTGGCAGAAGTTGAATTTAAACAACTGCGGGACTTGAGATAATGGACAGTGTTCTTTCAAAACCAGAAAATACCTAGAAAATACAACTGACTCTTCAGTCAACAGTTTTTTTGTGCTGCATCATTTCCACTGCAACTGGCACATAACAAAAAAACAAGTAAACTGTTCATGTCCTGACAGAAACAAGGCTTCCTTGGCACTGTACAACCAAGAACTTTTAAAAACAAATTTATATTGCAATGTGCATTTGAGAATTTTCTACTGTTTTCTGGGAGGTAGCTGAGGTATTCCTTGCTTTATGCAACAGCAAGTATTGATATCAATGACAACTATCTTTGTATTAATACAAACATATGAAACTTAGTCATCATGCCTTTAGAAACACAACTGCAAACAACATGAAAGCAGTTACAACTTTCTTGTTGGTAGAAGAACAGCCACTAATCCAAATAAACATTACTGTGCTGACACATGACCTCTCTCAGTCAAAGGGACAAGATTTGCACAATGAGAGACAGAACTAGTATAACCTCAAACTGTGCTTTGTTTATATATCAGTTTACAGTTTTAGCTGATTTGAATGAACTTTGACATGGATGTTTAGAAGCCTCAGTAGGGACCAGCTGGGAAAAAAAGATCATTTTCCAAAGACAGTAATTGATTATTATACAAGAGCATTTTCTCAAAACTGTTTTTATACAAACTACCTGTTATTCCTTGTTTTTTAAGAATGGTGTTTGGAAGTTTCCTTCCCATTCTGCTACATTATTTCAGTCTTCTAAATCATATTGTGCCACCAATGAAACTGCCAAGTGGTAGTAAAATAACACAAATCAAAATGATGGAGAAAAAAATGTCCCTAATATATCTCAAAATGCAAAAGAACAGGATATGTTTTGAATGGATGTTTAAGGAGTTGCTCATTCAGATATTAGTGGGACTAGTTGTGTGATTTTGTATAAACATTACTTACATAGGCTACAAATGCCAATCCCAAAGCCTATGCTCCCAGCTGCAGTGGAAGCTCATCTGCGTTCCTGAATGTTTCTGTTTCATCTAGTGCTTTGTTCTAGGAACATTGTTAAAACATGTCCTTGGATTGTTCCTCCTTTCCTACACCTTACAATCTATTAATAAGGCAACAGTCACAATTGTATCATAGAATCATAGAATAGTTAGGGTTGGAAGGAACCTTAAGATCATCTAGTTCCAACCCCCCTGCCATAAGCAGGGACACCCCACACTAAACCATGTCACCCAAGACTTCATCCAATCTGGCCTTGAACACTGCCAGGGATGGAGCATTCACAACCTCCCTGGCTAACCCATTCCAGTGCATCAACACCCTAACAGGAAAGAATTTCTTCCTTAGATCCAATCAAAACCTCTCCTGTTTAAGTTTGAACCCGTTACCCCTTGTCCTGTCACTAGAATCCCTAATGAAGAGCCCCTTCCCAGCATCCCTATAGGCCCCCTTCAGATCCTGGAAGGCTGCTAGGAGGTCTCCACGCAGCCTTCTCNATCCCTGATGAAGAGCCCCTTCCCAGCATCCCCATAGGCCCCCTTCAGATCCTGGAAGGCTGCTAGGAGGTCTCCACGCAGCCTTCTCTTCCCCAGGCTGAACAGCCCCAACTCTCTCAGCCTGTATTCGTATGGGAGGTGTTCCAGTCCCCTGATCATCCTCATGGCCCTCCTCTGGACTTGTTCCAACAGCTCTGTGTCCTTTTTATGTTGAGGACACCAGAACTGCACACAATGCTCCAGGTGAGGTCTCACAAGAGCAGAGTATCTGCATGTATTTAAGTTCATAGAGAAAAGTGTCTAATTCTTGTTTTGCCCTCTTGCATGCAAAAAACTGCATACCTTTGTTAATTAAACTGTCATTCTAAGATTTCTGCTCGTAGCACTGTCAGCTGCGCAGCTTCTGCTAATTCCTCTGCCTGAAAGGAATGTTCAGTATAATACACCTCCTTGTGTCATGCAGTAACCACTGTACAGCACAGTCACTAGCTGCCTCAGTTCAGCTCATTCTCCTCATTTTCCTTATGTGAAACATGGCAGGTGGTGTAATTTTTTACTGTGAAGTGATTCATAAGTATTTATCTAGAACACTGGTATTTAATTCTTTATTACAGAGACTTCATGTGAGATAAATACCACAATTTCTAATTTACAGCATTTGTTAGAAAGTACAAAGCATTTGCATTTTCTCAGGCAGCAACTCGCTTTCACGTGGTGGGAAGGCATGCGAACAAGCACTCAGAGCTGAAGGCTTGTATCTTATCAGGACTAGACACACCTGTGCTCAGCCATGGCTGTACACAGGTATGCAAACTGGTGGACTGTGACTTGCAAAGCTCCACCTGAACCCCAGAATCTCAAATTTTACAAGTCATTCTGAGATGGAGGGACGTGAAGAGGAGTAGGTAATATATACAGGTGCAACACATCCCAGAGAACATCCCGGAGCAACCCACCAATGCTAAACTGACTGTGGGTGTTTTGAGAGGTTAGTCAACAGGAGACCACTCTGCTGGCCTCCAGACCACTTCCTCTTGAAGTCCCAATAGTAGCAGCGTGCTTGGCAACAGCACATAGAGAAGATAACGCTCTGGAAAGCCTAAAAATGGTCACATCCCTTAGAAAGTCTGTAAGGGTCTTGAACTCCTATGGACTACACCCAACCACAGGCAATAGTCCTGCATAAAGTTCCAGCACAGTCATCTACATACTGAGATAGTCTCTGAGTCAATATAGCCAGAATGTGCTAGGTAGATAAAAAGTGCAATGTTTTGTACAGGGAAAAAAAAACCCAAAAAAACCAAAAAACAAACAAACAAACAAACCAAAAAGAGATCATAGTGATACATGAAATAATATGAGAGAAATGATCTCCTGAGCTAAACAACTGTTGGAAAACACCTTACAGGGAATTCAGGGCCATTCTCCTTATCAGGAAATAAGTCTGTGGGAAAAGTACCCACAAGAATTTGATTCTCTCCCGCCTTTCTGGCAGAGCAGCAGCCCTTCACTCCCTCTGCCTTCCCTTCTCTTCATCACCCCTCCAAATGCTTGTTGAGAGGTAGAGCAGCCAACATGTAACCCAACTAGTCTCTTCTGGGGACTGAAGACCCTGTGTGAGGTCTGCAAACAAGAGAAAGGGTCTCATTTCAGGGCAGATACAAAACATTCAACAGCAGCTATGACCAACTACTCATAGGCTGCTTCTCACACCTATGCTCAAGTCTAAGATACTTTTGTCCAATTTGGATATTACATCTGTCACATTGCATAAGGTAATAGTAGGCTGCTGCATGGTCCAGATGTTTCAATATGTCTTAACTGACTTTTTCAGGTGTTTACTACAGAGTGTTTTGAAAATTTTCCAGGCCAGGTAAGCTCTGGGTGGAACAGCATCCGGGTTCCAAGACCTGCACTGTCATTAAGTGCAACACTTACACCTTTGAGAAAAAGCAAGTCTCAAAATGTGTTTTGACAATCACTTGACTGTAGCAAGAAAGCACCAGAGGTTTTTGCTGAATACATATGTCAGCTTAGTCCCTGATGAGGCAGATTGACCTGCTTCAGCTCCCTTTAGTGCTTCATCCCTGCCAAGTGAAGGCTGAAGGGGGAATCTCATCCATGGGTACAAATATCTGAAGGGAGTGTATAAAGTGGAGGGAGACAGGCTCTTTTCAGTGGTATCAAGTGACAGGCAATGAACACAAACTGAAACACAGGAGGGTCCATCTGAACATCTGGAAACACCTTTTCTCTGTGAGGGGGACTGAGCACTGGCAGAGGTTGCCCAGAGAGGTTGTGGGGTCTCCATCCCTGGAGGTACTCAAGAGCCATTTCAACATGGTTGTGGGCAACCAGCTTTAGGTGGGCCTGCTTGAACAGGGGGGTTGGACCAGATGCCCTTCAGAGCTGCCTTCCAAGCTCAACCAGTCTGTGATCCTGTGAAAGGGGAAAAGAAAGAGTGTGTTCCTGAGACATCTGTGAAAGGGGATTCAAGAAGCTCCCACCTTGCACCGTGAGAAAACAAACTCCAAAAGGTTTCTAAAATATCTTGTGAGTCTCCTCCAGTGCTGGCAGAAGCTGTCTCCACAGGTGTGGATCATCAGCTGTGAAGAAGAGAGAGGAAAAGCAGGAACAGTCGGAAACTGCCTGACTATTGTGTCTGAGGCAATACCTCATAAGACAAAAAATTTACAAAGAAGCAAGTTATCAGGAAATTACCCTATGTAATCAGTTCAACTTTTCTATAACAAGTTCCAGATTTTCAAGTAAACTTTCCAATTGTCAACTTGCTGTTTTCAGCAACTTTTATCCTCTGACAAGAGATGACCACTAGTTTGTGCATCATCTAATGCTGTGTTATTGAGAGGACACTCTACCACAGTAAGACCCAGTACAGAGAACTGCGGGTATATTTATCTCTTTTTTCTTTTCTAATGATGTCACCTCCTCCTGCATCTTATTTGCACTAGGTTACCTTTTGCTGTGTGTAGCAATTTCGGCTTTTTGTGACCTTCACAGAACAAAGCTAGAAATGAAATCAAAAGTAGGGTTAAAACTGGCCTCATTTTCCTTTCGGTATGAGTTGTGCACTTAAAGCGTGACTCACCATGGCTTGCAGTCACACCCAAGTGCACGATGAGCTGACTGGCCAGCTGCTTGAGAACAGGAGGAAATCCAGATAGACACGGCAGATGGGTGAAGATTGGCTCCCTCCTCTTACTGGATCACCGCACTGACAAACAAACTAGTAATCACTCCAGTTTCTCAATTGACACTCCAACTTGATAATGAGTCCCAGAAACTGAACAGCTTCTGTTGTGGGGCATTTAACATGCAGCTCTAAACAGAAACAGGCACTGAATCGATTTTTCCTCTTATGACAGATGGGAAAATGTGCAACCTCAGAAAAAGAAATACTTTTTTTCAGAAAGCTTCAACAGTTAATACATCAAGAAGTCAAACCGTCTTCCTGGCAAGTCATTGTATGATCAATACAGAAGTAGTAGGTTACAGTAAGAAACGCTGTAAAATTAGAACCTAGCCAAGTGTTTGAATGTATGGCATCTTTTCTTTAATTTTGGTATGCTTTCCAGTCTTAGCTAGGTCTTCAAATACACTTTTGTAATCATCCTGTGTAGCAAGAGCAAGCTGAGTGAACATAAAGAAGAACTTACTTAAGTGTAAGATTAGTTTAATCATGTACTTTAAAATATTATGTTATGCCATGTTGCAAACAAATCCCTAAACCAAATAACTTATCTCTTCTTTATGCCACTGCTAGACATCTCCAAAGGCAAATGCAATTTCATTGTTCACCATTCTGGTCTTGTTATATTGGCAATTGCCTTCAGGCAGTTGAAGTGTAAGACCTTCAAAAGCTTTCTACCAAAACATTCTAAAATTAATCCTTCTTCAAGCATTAGACTTAAAAGGCAAATATACTGAGATACACTGGGATGACAATTCATTTCCATTATTTTCTTTCAGAGCACTTGAAATGTTTTTGTCTAATGCCAGAAAGCTTAGCCTTTTGAATCATTTAACCAGTGTTTTTGTTGTTCATCTGTCTGTCTTGGTTGCGTCTGACCTCTGGGACGATTGTAATAGAAAAAACATTCAGCTTTTCTTTCCTTTCTTTGCTATGACTCAACATCCTTCTCCTCTCAGGGGTATGACTACAGTTCTCAGGGAACCAGTCCAAAGTTTCAATGTTTCAAGTATTATAGAGATTTATGAAGCTGCATGTGTGTGAGAGAGAAGCCACTTCTTAACTACTTTCAAGGGTCTCACCCACAGATGTAAGAAAACTCAGGGTACCTCCTTCCATGCTAAAAGGAACATTCCCCAGGTTTTTATCTGGGGTGGGGAGGGTTTGCATTTTACTCTAAGAGCAACAAGCCAGCTCTCCAGATAGCCCTGATAATGGAGAACTAATGAGCAGACAACTCAGATCAGTTTAGAGTGAAACCAAGAGAAGAGACCCAAACCAGCCACTCATGGGAATAATGCACTACCAGCTCGCTATAAGCCCTTAATTATACTAAACTAAGGGTGTGCAGGGGTGTGTGGGGGGAGGCATTTTAAGTTGCTAATTCAGGAGACTGTCAATAGGCTCTATTATAAATTAAGCAAATGGACTCTTCTTTCCTTAGTACCGCACAGGCTATTTTCTGAAGAGATGACTTTCTTCCCCTGCATGACCCTTTCACAGGGTAAGGGCACAAGGAAATGGTCGGGTCTGCCATGCATTTAGCTTCATCTTCAGTCCCCCAAGCATGAGGTGTTTCATCAGGTCTCCCTACATCTTCCCAAAACCTCAATGCTTCCATGAATTTATGTGAAGATATGCATCTGGCTGAAAACTCAGACTTCAAAAGCCATTTTGAAATAAGAGTCAGATTTTCAGCTTGTAAATATTGACATAGCCCTGAGGTTTCAGTCACTTAGATACATACCATAGTAGCTCCTTGATAGCTCAATTTACAGTCAGAAAATGTTATCTAAGTGTAGCTTAAAAAAACAACTTTAGTGTTTGCAAGTTCACAGGAGGGAGCGGTTAGGTTTTCATTTACAGTGGTGTAAATGGACAAGCCTTCTGTATGATGCCTACAGAAGTAATATTGGACATGGATGTGCATACAACAGGATCTTCAGCCTCTGTCCCCCAAAGCCAGGGTGGCAGGTTCCACCAGGTGACTCCTCATGCAGCTGATGCTGTACAGAAGTACACAAAAAGCAGGCCATGAGCAAAATCGATCATTCCAGAGAGACCAGACTAGTCCCAGTTGGGATCTTTATACATGTCTTGCAGATGTACAACACAGCTGTTCTATATATGCAAGGAAAATCTGCAGCTCCAGGGAAATACTGGAATTGCTGCACATGCATGAATGTAATGAACTGCTTACAACACTATGGCCAATGCTTCCAGGAAAGCACTGACATACTCCATATATGCAGTGCATTCCATCTGTCTGTGTAAACCTGGTGCATCTAGGCCAACAGTATGTCTATTACACTTGATTTACTGCAGTGTATGCTGTATGCTCACATGGCTTACACCAGAAATGCTGGATTCGTTATGTATGTCAGTCTGGTATACTGTAGCTAAAGGAACCAAAGACAGAAATCTTCTGAGGTAAGTGTCCTGCTCATCCAGAAAAAAACTGGACATTTTGTGATGAAAAGAAGATGGTCCTGTAGCACCTATTCTTCTCAATGATTCCACAACACATTTGCTCTAGGGGATTCCAATCCCAGCATTCCGCAGAAGTATGGGGGCACAGGCTCAGTTAATGTGTAGTCCTCTTGATAGTTACGTGTCTAGTCTAACCCACTTATTCACATTCCTATCACAGACAAATGTGTGAGGCAGGCGTCTCCAAAAGGAGTTTCATCATACCTGTCTTAGACACCTACCATAGGAAGGGAGGAATTACCCTATGGAGATTCCTATCTATTTTCATTGACTATCTGGGAGCCTAAATAAATAGCTTAGACAAGACAGCTAAATATTAAATGGATAAGGAGAAGCGAGATGAATCTCATATTCAGCATTGGGATGTGTTAAAATTTACCTCTGGAGAATTTATAAGCCAAGTTTCTATGGTATGAAACCAGTCCCAGTATAGGAGAGGACAAGGGCAGAAAAGATCACACACAATATTTAAGATGGCCTAAATGTTCTCTATTTTAGTTTGTAACCAGTAGTCAACACAATTAACCTCCACAGATTAGATCACTTTCCCCTCTCTGGGCCATTGCCCATCCAAAGACTAGCCAGAACTCAGTGAAATCAAGCCCCAGATAAGTGCTACCTGAGGCGGGTGCATACAGCGGATGACAAGCAGTAAACAACACTAGCAAGACGACAGCTATAGCCAAGCTTCATAGGGAAATAACAGCATTTAATGTAATGGGACTTAAAATCTCATTAATATTGTCAATGTATATGAAAAAAAAATAGAAAAAGGGACATTTTCCTTTTTCTATTTTTTTTTTTTGTTAATATTTTTTATCATGCTCACTAATTCTCTGAGCATTTATCATCTCAATTTTTATCTTGTTTTATCTTTAAGCCATTCATTATTCATCTGCAGGAAGACATACTTCCTTGTTTTTCAGCTTAGCTCCCAGATCTCCTTTTTACTGGTTTTACTTCTCCTTTTTAGGGAAAAAATTGACTAATTCTTTTTTATTTTTTCCACTCTCCAGTTGTGTCTAATTTCAATGAGGAAAGTACTTATTCAGTTCTGCAGTTTGACTATGAGTGAGAAGCAAGCTATTACGCCATAACTTTATTCCCTATTGTGTGGGAAGTCAGCATTGCATCATCCCTAGGATTGAGTACAAGAGATGAAGATCATTTCTTGGTGGGTGTGGTCTGAAATTTGGTAACCGATCTTCAAGCCAATGTAAGAGCTTCTTTTGTTTTGATTTCGCTTCTGTTCCCTCCTATGCCCCACAGAAATCTCAAGTGTAAAACCAGAGAAAAACCTCCTAACTTTTAGCCTGTTGGTAGGTATTTTAAGGTTTTTTGCTTATGCTTGAACACTGAGAACATCCTGTATTTCTGCAACCATCAGTTCTTACCAGTTGTCTTAAAGCTGCTTTCTTCCCATCTGAATTCCCTAGGGGATTAGGAATTAGCAACACGTGTAAGAGCATGAGAACTACAACTCACAGAAAATACAAAGAGTAAATACAAAAACTTGGATTCAGAATACATTAAGAACTGCTAGTACTCAAACATAAAGCAAAAAGGCACTATTTACATATCATTTTCAAATAGCCATGCTTAAATTTATTTGCCAACAAGTTGCTTTTCTTTCATTACAAAATGATGAAGGTGAAGGACAGCTGTCAAACAGTCATTGGAGGAAAATCTGTATTAGCCTCTGTCAAAACTGCAAGCCACTCTTCATAGGAATGGCAGAGAGAACCACACCCTCCCTCCACCATGTGTGATTTTGCTAAATCCTGTGTGAGATTAAAACTATCTCAGATGCTCATTTTATAATACAGATGTATTTAGCAAATTAGAGCCACCAATAATTTCTCATTTAATCAAAATATGGGAGTTGTATAAATAAAGCAGTAACAGTTGTGTTACATACAAATAAAACAGCTCGAGGGGTTGTTCTGATTTATAAAGTACTGAATATAAGTTGTTCCTTTAGCAGAAATACACATGAATGGATTGACCAGAGAATTCCAAAAGAAAGGGGGAAAGTGGAGAAGAACTCCTCTCTCCTATCAGAAGATTTTTCTCACTTTAAAGGCATCATACCTCCTTCAGAGAATGCTCATGAGAACAGTATGTAAAATGAACATGCAAACACCACAAGTTCATGCATTTTTAAGTTAGTTACTGAATATCCAGATTTGCTCTCAATTCAACAGATTTTTTTTCATTCCTGTCCTAGCCCCGTCCTTTACACTGCTGCTGTTCTTTATATCCTTTCAGCACCTCTTCTGATTTGATAGCCTCTATGCTTCATCAGCTGCAGCATGGCATATGTGCAGTGTTTTTGTCCTGGCTGTAAGTGTGGATGATCATATGGCTATAAACACCCATTTGCTGCGGGTCTTTCAGAGAATGCATTGCTAGACTAACCTCAAGTACAGCCAACACAGTAGATTGTTTTCTTTACTGATGTTACTTATATTTGCTTTGTATGATTGTCAGTTACTAAAGACTGAGCTGTATTAGCCCACAATAAACACTCTTAAGAATACAGATGCATGCAAAACTAAACACAAAAGATGTGTGGCTTTGGAAGATGGCTATAGTTGATGTGCTAGGTTTATCAAAGGTCTAACAAAAAGACAGACTTTTACCTGGTGCACATCCAGACAAGGCATTAACATCTATCTTTAATGCTGTTGATGGAGGAAATGACAGCTTTTATTTTTTAAGTACTATGAATTCTCAGAGCCCAGAGCAGCTGGGAACCATCACGTAAGTAATCTGGAACTGCTACTTGGGTTATGGTTCCACATCTGCTTTTACAGTGCTTCAGGTTGTCATTTTAATTCTGGATGATAATGAATATATCTGATGAAAGAAATGAAGACAAAAAAATAGTAACAAAATGTACCTTACAAAACTAAGCCTAAAAGACTTAGAAATGATCCATGGAAAAGTGAAGCCTGCCTGTGAAATGCAGCCACTCCCCACTTCAAAAAAAAAAAAAATCCAATTCAGAAATGCCTTTTCAGTTAGCAAACATACTAATAAAAGGGCAGAGATTTCCTGTCTGTTATCAGTTTTAATCTCATATAATGACTTTTGAAGAAAGCTACTGAAAATTTCCTTTCTAATTTTCTGTGAAAGTGAAACTGTTTCATAGAATCATAGAACAGTTAGGGTCGGAAAGGACCTTAAGAAAATCTATTTCCAACCCCCCTGCTATAAGCAGGGACACCTCACACCTCACCACCCTAACAGGAAAGAATTTCTTCCTTATATCCAATCTAAACCTCTCCTGTTTAAATTTGAACCTGTTACCCCTTGTCCTGTCACTACAGTCCCTAATGAAGAGTCCCTCCCCTCCATCCCTATAGGCCCCCTTCAGATACTGGAAGGCTGCTAGGAGGTCTCCATGCAGCCTTCTCTTCCCAACTCTCTCAGCCTGTCTTCATATGGGAGATGCTCCAGTCCCCTGATCATTCTCGTGGCCCTCCTCTGGACATGTTCCAACAGCTCCATGTCCTTTTTATGTTGAGGACACCAGAACTGCACACAATACTCCAGGTGAGGTCTTACGAGAGCAGAGTAGAGGGTCAGGATCACCTCCTTTGACCTGCTGGTCATGCTCCTTTTGATGCAGCCCAGGATACGGACTGGGTGGAGGTGGAATTAGTTATATACCCCTCAAACCTCCTACCTCTGCATCTTCTAACCAGCTTGCCACTGAAAGTAAATAAAACAAGAATTTCACTAGTATTACTACTGTAATGGTAGCAACTCCATAGAAAAAGAGTATTAATGCAGGAGCAAAGAAGAGAGTATTAATGTAGGAGTAAAGCAATATGTAAAACATGCTTCTGAGAATGACACTCCATGCTTTTCAAACATAGGCATTACTCCCCATAGTTTCACCTCTTTCTGAATTATGCAAGGTCAGTCATTACCCCCAAACATGAGAGGAACTCCCTCTGCTTTTATATATACCTATCATTACTAAATATTACCAGTAACATCTTTACTCACACCTTCCCCAAATATTCGCAGCAAGGCGAAAATGAAGTTTAGCATATCTACTGTAAAAACCAGTTCAAACTAGTCACATGATACTTAAATACAGTGCAAGACTGATTTTCTATTTCTTATGTTTTATGAGGCATAAATGCAGCCTTATAATTAAAATGTAAACAAAATTGTTAAACCTTGTTAAAAATTCGTAACAATGAAATTCCCATGAGTATTCTTGGCAGTGCATCTTCTGCCATCATTAATATTTTACTCAGGATACGCAGCTTCTGGAAGGAGGTTGCCATCAGTGGTGTTCTTGAATCAACAGGTATCTGGGGCTTATCCCCTCTGACCAGAACAGAAAATTTCTTCCCTTTTAATGGTATGAAAGAGGAGAGGTTTTTTTTTCATCTGTCAATCGTTTTTTTTCTTTGCATTGCCTTCAAGATGGTACTGGAGAGCACAAGCTGCCCTCTGGCTATTTTCAGCAGAAGAAAAGACCCTACTGCTACTCTAAGTTGCTTTGGAGGAGGCCAATACCTACCAGAGCCTAGAAGTACTGAAAATTCTCTAGTCCTGAGCCAGGGAACACACAGCAGCATTTGCTAAGACATTCTCTTAGCTATCTCTCTGAATTTGTACATGCAGATGGCGTCATACAAGAAGACTTGTCAGGACAGTATGAAAACTGTATGCAAGCTCCATACAAGTGGCACTGGACATCCCAGTCTGCCTTTCAGTAGACAAATTAGTTCAACAGTAACACCACACCATTCTCAGTTCTAGCACTGGTATATCTGTTGCTGTCTGAAGGTTATCTCCTCACCACAACCCGCTCTGCAGTATTTTTCTCTTTACTTGACATCTTATCTCCTTTTACACAGCGCAGTGCAGAGCTTGATAGCTGGTTGACAAATCAGACCCAACATGAGGATGAGGCCTGTCAACAGGCCACTTCCAGCAAATCACCCTCTCATCAGCACAGCCTGAGCTTCCAGAAAGCATTCTAGATCACACGACATAAACTTAGCAAGTTGGTAAGTTATACTAGCAAACCCTTCCTTTTTAAAATGGGATTAAGAAGGATGGCAGCTTTACAGAATGTTAGATACTGCTCCCTGGCACAGAAGTGTCACT
Organism: Agapornis roseicollis; assembly: GCA_002631895.1. Classification (NCBI taxonomy): domain Eukaryota; kingdom Metazoa; phylum Chordata; class Aves; order Psittaciformes; family Psittacidae; genus Agapornis; species Agapornis roseicollis. The sequence goes on from NDXB01018193.1 coordinate 93,663, forward strand.
CATTGCAATGAAGCTGGTGAAGGGTCTGGAGCACAAGCCTGATGAGGTTGCTTAAGTCTGGAGAAGGCTCAGGGGAGACCTTATTGCTGTCTACAACTACCTGAAAGGAGGATGTAGTGAAGTGGGGGTCAGTCTTTCTCCCCAGTGACAAGTGATAGTGTTGGAAAAAGGTGAAATTTTATGTCAAAACTAGTCATATAGAAGAATAGAAATGATTGTAAATTAGTAGAAGGCCTTTATATGTATGTTAAAGTGTTGTAACTTTACTATCCTGTATTTTAGTCACTCTATAACCAAGATATTACAGTAGTAGCTAGTAAAGTTACAACACTTTAACATACATATAAAGGCCTTCTACTAATTTACAATCATTTCTATTCTTCTATATGACTAGTTTTGACATAAAATTTCACCTTTTTCCAACAATAGGACAAGGTAACAGCCTCAAGTAGCACCAGGGAAGTTTAGACTGGATGTTAGGAAAAATTTATTCACTGAGAGGGAGCTCAGGTGTTGGAACAGGCTGCCCAGAGAAGTGGTGGAAACACCGTCCCTGGAAGGGATTCAAATCACTTCACAAATCGTGTAGATGAGGTCCTCAGTGATGTGGTTCAGTGGTGGACTTGGCAGTCATGAGGTAATGGCTGGACTTGATGCTGTTAAAGGTCTTTTCCAAACTGGTTAATTCAATGGTTCTATGACTGTGCTACTGGTCAACCTTACTGACATGGGGCACTTCCCAGTACAAACCTGCACCGCCCCACCACATCCCGTCCCGGACGACACACGAAGCGCCGGCTGCGGGGCCGAGTCCAGCTCCACTACCAGGACTTCCGATCCGGACAACGCCTGCCCCTTGGGGACACCTAGTCTCCCCGTCCGCGACCCCACTGCCCTTGGAGGGGTGACAAGCAGTCCACCGGATACCCGCGGCCACCGCAGCCCCTCAGGGAGCGCCGGCGGGTTTGTAGGCGGGCGGCAGGACCCCGCGGCAGCGCGGAAAGCGGCTGCGCACTGCGCGTCGGTGTGGGCGGCTGCGCGTCGGTGAGGAGCGCCGCTTCCAATCAGCGGGCGGGGTGTGTGCGCGGGGGGGCAGGCGGGTAATGTTGTTGGGAGTCACCTGACCGCTCGCACTGCAGTCGGGCCGCAGCCTGTGTCGGGGGTGGCCGAACCCGGGAGAGGCAGAGGAGGAGGAGGAAGAAGGAGAAGGGGGCGAGCCCAGGACCGCGGCGCTGACCTCCGGTAGGCCGACCGACCGGCCTGCGGGTGAGCGGCGGCGGCGGCGGCGGCAGCGGCAGCATTAGGCGGCACTGAGGTGAGCTTAGTAGAACCGGCCGCCGTCGGTGCCCGCTGGGCTGAAGTGGTGGTGGTTGTAAGCGGTGGTGGTGGTGGGGCGAAGGCAGCACTTTGTGGGACGTGGGAGGGAGGTGTGTGTAGAGGAGGCTAAAGTGCGTTCGCAGGGGCGGTGTTTGTCAGCCGGCCCGTCCTCCTCCCTCGCCACTCTGCGGCCGGTGTGGTGGCCCGTCCCGAGCGAGCGTGGAGGGTTCCCGGGAGAGGGGAGGTGTGGAACCGCCGCGCTTGCGGGGGCGCCGGGGCGGTGGCTCGCGGCGGGCACCCGTCGGTGCCTTGCTCCCCCTCCGCGGTGCCGTGCTTCGGGTATTCGCCTCTTCACCTTCCCCTGAGGCCTGTGCCCAGCGCCGCCGCGGGGTCGGGCAGTCAGTCGGTGCTCAGCACTTCGTCCCCGGTTTCCGCGGGAGCCCATGTGCCCGTAGGCTCCGGTGACAGGCGTGGGGCTCCCAAGGCGCGGTGCCTGGCCCTATGCGAACGGGACAGATCAACCCTACTGGAAGTCTGGCGGTAAGCCCGCTTTCCCTGGGTGAAACGTGCAACTGGTGTGTGCGGGGTTTGTTACCCTCTGTGGGAGCCTGGTAAGATTTATTTTAGCCCGTAAGCAGCGAGGTGCAAATCTTATCTATCTTGTTCTGTATGGTGAGGCATGCTATAGGGAGTGCTGAAAATGTAGTAATTACAAAAGAATAAGCATCTGCTTTTCTACCAATTTATGTTTACATTCTGCATTTTAGTATGGCAATGTAACAGTAATCCCGAACTCATATGCAGCTGGGCCCTGTAAATCTTTGCTTTATTGAAAAAGGGAAGAGCAAGTGTTCTCGCAGTGCAGGTAAAGTGAAGGTAACTGAATGTGCAGTTTTGTCCTGCAGTGACTTTTGACAGACACATTAATTTGAGGCACTTTAGAAATGCACTTTCATCGTGTGAAAAACATTTGGCTGTAGTAATGGAGTAATTGCAGTCTAGAAACACTGTAAATTAAGGTTATGCAGAGCTCTGGATATTCTAGTAACAGTTATAACAGTTATTAAATCTTAAATACCGAAGAGAGAACAGAAGTGTATTCCCGTCAGACATGGTGGTTTCAAATTAAAGCAGATAAGATATTGCAGATCTTATTCTCTGGTTTGTGTTTAACTTTAAAGTTGACTTAAATAGCATAATTACTTTTGGGTGCCCTAACACATGTAAATCTGTGTGTATGTTAGCAAGTACTGAGGGCCAAAAGTGGCAGATTTGCAGAGAGAAACTGTTGTAGGTGAAAACTGAATATCCACATCAGAGGCTTTTAAGAAGGGCTTCCTTTGAGCTAGGTCTACTGAATCCCTTCATATTTGGACTTCTAAAGAAGTACGTCCTTCTTTAGAACTGGGTAGCTTCTAAAGAATGATTCCCAGTTTTATTTTGGTCTGAAAAAGAACTTACTCTTGTTGTCCAGGTCCATCTTGCAAAATGAACAAAAGCACAATAAGTGGGGTGTTTGGAAAGTTTGCTTCAGTAGCACATCTCTAATTCACCAAAATGCTGAAGTGGAAGTTTAACTTCCATTGCTGTATTTCTGAGTAGTTTATACTCAAATGTGCAAGATCTTGATGTGCTAAATATTTATTTTCCTTTAATTGGTTCTAAAATCCTATGCCAAGGATATTTTTAACCCTAATAAATTTATGTTAATATAAGAATTGTCTAGTCCTATGCTGGTGGTTAGGGGGAGGAGTGGTAGATTAGTCAAAGGATTCATGTTTGTGTCCAAGTGCTGGCATTCTAGTTGTACCTTAGAATTTGACCACTGAAAGTTTCACAGTGGAGGTTTTAGGGGTAGAAAAAAACCTTTGGTATTTATAGCAGAAGTCCTGTTTATATGCAAGCCTTAGTTAAACTGTAGGTAATGTGTTGTTGCTAATGTGGGTAGGAACAAAACCTGAAGTGGGCAAAAAACTGCTGAAACAGTTGTATGAATTCAGCCTAGTATGACCACAGTGTGGATGATGTGTGAGGACCCACCTGCAGCTTTCCCTTCCCCTCCACCTTCAGTTCAGAGGTTGGCAGTTTAGAGTTACTTTGCAAATCACAGGTTGTATCACAGAAGTAACTTCGTCTCCAGCAGTATGCTGAATATTCTTTCATCCTGAAAACGGCTTTAAGGGGGGGGAGGTGGGGGGGGGGGGGAAGGGGGAAAGAAAA
>NDXB01018193.1:107808-128838 GCA_002631895.1 Agapornis roseicollis
TTTTTTTTTTTTTTTTTTTATGTGTTACAGTAAAGTTAGAACTCTTGAATCACTTGCAGGGGAAAAATCTGTTCCTTGTCACTGAAGTCACATGAAATATTGTTCCCTTTTTTGGTCCAAAAAACTACTAAGGCAATATTTTAAGGTGTACTTATTAAGGTTTGGGTATTTTAAATGCTCATAAGCATGTATTTATGTATTAACATGTAGGAAATTGAGTACTAATATTAGTTTTAAAAAGAATTAGAACAGGCAATGCATGTTTAACAGTTTGCTTATTGTGTTTTAGTATCAGTAGGTTCCTGTTGGATGTGACTTTCACGTGTATAATTTCTTTTTTTCTTCTTCCAGATTTGAAGAACAGAAGCATGCTTTCCACTGAGACTCACACTGCCATTTGTGATACAGAATGTCTCTAAGTGAGAAGAATAGTGTGGTTTTTGCATATGAATCTTCAGTACACAGTACCAATGTACTTCTCAGTCTTGATGATCAGCGAAAGCAAGATATTCTTTGTGATGTTACCATTTTAGTGGAAGATCAGCGATTTCGGGCTCACAAAGCTGTGCTTGCAGCTTGCAGCAGTTACTTCCTTTCAAGAATTGTGGGCCAAGTGGATGCTGATCTTATCATCACTTTGCCGGAAGAGGTGAGTGTTACTCCCTTCTCTATTTTACCTGCCAGTGCTTCTAATCTGTTTTGTTCAGTTCTGTTTTATGATAGGCTGGTGCTTAACTTAAAAGTTAAGGCAAGGGATTTAAGAACTGAAGGGAATGAATTTCTGAGTTGTAAAGCTGCTACTGGCTGAAGTGAAGATTAGAGAGATCACAGTGTATATCCCAGTCTGAAGATAAGTGAGTAAGTGAAGTGTTGGGGAATGTATAGGAGAGACATTTTCAATTAAGTATCTGTTACTTTTAAAATTGCACCTGCTTCAAAGCATGTAAGTTTGTCAAAAACCAAGCATTAAATGGTAAAGAGGTATTGCAGAGCTAGTTTTATGACTATTCTCTTTATGAAAAGGGAATACTTTTAGCGTAATAAATAAAGCTTATGGTAGTAGTATCTTGAAATCACTATCATTAAGATTTGGTTTGGTATATTTACGTAATACAACATATATTCCTTGCTTACAATTAACAGTTTTCTTCTGCTCTGTACCCCATCCTTTTTACACACTGATCATTAGCAGCTTAATTTTTTTTTTGTATTTTATTACTTTTAAGACTGAAATAATGTATTCCAATTACTTTTTTCTTTTTATTATTCCTAAAATACTTAAATCAGATTGGATTTACAGGCATTCATTGGTAATGAGGCAGAACCTGACATCTGTAGAAAAGGAAATTTATTATTCAAGGCCAGGTTAGGCAAAGCCTTGGGTGGCATGGTTTAGTGTGGGGTGTCCCTGCTTATGGCAGGGGGGTTGGAACTAGATGCTTTTAAGGTCCTTTCCTACCCTAACTATTCTATGATTCTATGATATGTCTGGAGCATCCAAGATGTTTAAAGATTCAAGTTGGCCTTTAGTTAAGGTATAAGAAGCATGAGGCAAGCAACTGGATTTTTATATGAAATGGTATGCATGTAGATGGAAAGTGAAGAGCCTCAAAGTACTGTGGTTATTGCTGCTGTTGAGCACAACAGAAAGAGTTGAATGTTAAATTATCAATGTCTTTCTGGGAGGTAGTTTATGGTTACTAGCTTTGGGGGTGAGAAATAACATGCAAATTGTTGGCAACTCAACTAGAATCATTAACATTGGAGAAAAGGTGTACATCAATCAATATTTTTGCTGACACTGGAGATTGCATTATAGACTTGCTCATATACAAGACTGATGTGTTCAGAAAACCTGTACTTCAGTCAAATAGCTACCTCACTGTTCTTGTAGCATATTGAGATAAACACAAGGATTCCTTGACACCAGAATCCTTTCTGATTTTAGCAAAAACTGAAAACTAAAAGGGTTTAATTGGTCTTTTTAAAGAATTTTAGTGGTCTTTGCTATTCTGTATTATCAGTGAATATTACAAAATTATATTACAACATAGTACCACCGTGTCACTTTTTTACTTAACTGTCTTGTCTGTGTAATTTTTTTTTATTTTTTTCTTTATTTTTTTTTCCTAGTGGCTTAATATGTTGATAGCCTGAATGTGTCTCAGATTAAAAGCAAAGTAATGATGGAAGCTGATGTGGAAGGGAAGTAGGATGCTGGGACATGACGCTGTGATTTGGAGTAGAATAGGGGACCTAGTGATGTGTGAAACTAATGATGTTGAAAAGAACTTTACTTTGGGATGATGGAGAATACAGGATATTTGAAGAATAAGGAACATACATCAAAGTTGCAGAGGAAAAAAAATAATCTCTAGCACAAAGCAATAGTGTTATAATGAACCCATGACATAAACCTGAATTAGAAGGGACCAGAGTTTGCACAGAATATGGAAGAACATAATCAACCTGATATTTACTACAATGTCGACTTTTAATGTAACTTAGTATTACTGAGGCAAGAACTGAATCTACTGAAGCAACAGGCAGAACTACTAATGGTGAATCTCATCTTTTAATCACTCCATCTGCGAGCATTTTAAGACTCAGCAACTTGAGTTTCTCTTCTGGGAACTGCTAGATATTTTGAAATGAGTCAGTTTCATAAACTGCATGTTTAAGAGAAGCAAACACTGATCACATAGTTTGACTTGTTTTTTGTTTTTTTAAAAACCTTTTTAATCACCCAAAGTATTTTCTAGGTCACTCAGACCAAGAGTCTTTCTAGTGTTCTGTCTTGTTTGAGGATAGCCAGCTACACTTCCCTGCATTATTAAGGATGAATTAATGTGGTGGTGTAATCAGTAGTTTTCTCTCCACAGCATATTTCAAGTGCTATTTTAAGAATTCTTTAGATAAGTCATAAGTTTACAACCAGTTTTGCTGAACTGTCTCTTCAACTTCCTTTCATGTGTTATGTGTTCTTTAAAAAAAACCCCAAACAACCACTAAAAACCCAAACAAAACAAACCCTCAGATTACCAAATTAAATTGCATGTGTAGTGAATTATTTTGCTAGCACAGGGACTCAGCATAACTAATAAATTTAATATAGCACTTCATCCTGAAATCCTGTTCATTTTAATGGAGGGCAGCAGAATGTGAGCTTGAGTTTGAGTAGTAATAGTGAACATACTGTTTATCCTTCACTTGCAGAGAAAGACTAAAGAAAGTGTCATGCAATTTGTAATATGTTGGTCTGTTCACTGCTTTCTGGCAGAGTTCTTAGTAATTTCATCATGCATAGATGATGATCTTGTTTAGTTTATAATGATAGTTTTTATCTCTGAGTTTCCTGTTAGGCACCTGCTCTGCAGATGGGAATGTTGAATTAAAACTACCTACTCTAAAGAGACTTTAAATGGAGAGTAATTGATTTTAGTGTACAGTTTTAGGTACAATTCTTTTTATCTGTGGAAGGAAGAAAGGAGTAGGTAACTATAGTAATAAATCATGTGTGGTGAAATTTTGTTGATTTTGAACTTTTTTTTATATCAGTGGTGCATAAGACTGAGCAAATGACAGTGATTTCTCTTTAAAGGAACTAGTTAATACCAGCAGCATTTTGATCTTACTCTAGGGTAATTCATGTACAACTTGAACTTGAAAGATATCCCTGTAAAGCTACTGGTTTCCAGTGTACAGTGTAATATTTTCAATTGTTAGTATGGTATTTTCAGAGCATTTTATTAAGATATTGATCACAGCGAAGAAAAGTGAACAAAAGTGAACACACTGAACAAAATATACAGGATAATATTGTATGAGAAGATTTGTTTCAGAATGAGCATGGCCAGGTTTTCTCTATGGTTTTGTGTTGTAATGTCGTGTTCATACGATTTACTCACAGGTAAATCTGGGTTCTCTGTGTTTCTTCATTTAAACCCATATTTGCCATATTAATACTTCTTTTTTTTTTTTCTTTTTTAAATAGGTAACACTTAAAGGATTTAGTCCTTTGCTTCAGTTTGCATACACAGCTAAACTTATTTTAAATAAAGACAATGTGTCCGAAGTTTGCAAATGCGCTGAATTTTTGGGTGTACACAACATTGAAGAGTCTTGCTTTCAGTTTCTCAAATTCAAATTTTTGGACTTCAAGTTGGATCAGCAGGAATATCCTAGAAAGAAATGTTGTACACAGCGTTGTCAGAAAGCAAACCCTAAGATTGCCACTGTGGATGATGGAGGCCTAGAAATAGATGATGAAGCAGAAGAACTTTTAGAAAAAGATTATTTTCAAACTCCTGATACAAAGGTCTGTAAAGATGATGAAAATGCTAAATCATCACTGGCTCTCCAAGATAATGCAAATCAAGTGTGTGAGCCTGTGCAATTAGAAAGGGGTAGTGTTTCCAGCTCATCTTCCCAGTGCCCAAAGTATAGGAAATTCCAGAAAGCATTTGGAAATGACAAAGTTCATGCTTCAGAGTCCAATTCCAGTATTAAAGACATTCAGATGCCTCCAATTGCAACCTTACTTGACAAGGAAATATCTGATAATGATGGCATACAAAAAGCTCAGGAGTGTGTACCTATGCAGCTGGTCTCAAAATGTGAAGAGACTCAGGTAAAAATGGAAGAAGGAGAGGAAAGCATTGAGAAAAAGGAAGAGTCAAAGAGAGATTCTGTGACTCAGATTGTGTCATGTCCCGTGGAGAAGATGGATCTTGCTGCTCTCCCCCAAAACTCTACTGCACCTCATGGACTCAATTCTGCATCTTTTTTACATACTTGTGAGCAATATGGTAACTTGAATTTCAGTAGTATGCAAAACACAGTCTTGGCTGATAAAACTGTATCAGGTACTAGAGTTGGGAACGACAAAATTGAAAGTCAAGATGACACACCTGCAAAGGTTGATTTGTGCTCTAGGGAAGCCACTAACATTACATCAGCTGGTGATCGAAGCAGTGTGGAGAGAGAGGTAGCAGAACATCTAGCAAAAGGATTTTGGAGTGATATTTATAGCACAGAAGCCTGTCAAATACATTCACCACCTGCAGCTCCACAGGAGAGCTTGGAGCCAGCATATTCAGGGAAAAAAACAGAGTGCCCATGGCTGGGTATCAGGATCAGTGAGAGCCCTGAACCTTGCTCTCAACGAACTTTTACAACATTAAATTCTGTCAACTGCCCCTTTATAAGCAACCTTAGTACTGAAGGATGCTCCAACAGCTCTGAAATAAGCAGTGGAGATTGTGTTCAGGGACAGCAACAAGAACAGTGTCCCTACAATTACGTGATAAGTTTGGGAGAGGATTCAGAAACTGACACTGAGGGAGACAGTGAATCCTGTTCAGCAAGAGAACAAGAATGTGAGGTAAGAACATCCTGTTTTATCCTTTGCTTCCCTGTCTCTTAAGGCCCTATTCAAAAGCTTAATTCTGAGCTTCATGTATTGTTGCTTGTTTTGGTGGTTCGTTGTTTTAAAAGTCTGGGAAATGAAAGTTTAACCATCCAAAGATTTATATGAAAGACCACTGTTCACTTGGGGAGATTTACAAGGTATATTTTGGTAGGATATTGAAGTGGTAGATGCTTAATGTTAGATCTGTTCAGATATTTCTCTGAAGCAGCCTTATCAGAAAAGGTTGCAAGTCTTAACCAAGGCATGGGGTTCTTTATTAGATTTATTTTTTCCTTTTGTCTACTTTAGTTAATCTGTAAATTTCTTGGAATTCTGTTTTATAGAAACTTCAGTTTTCTTGGGTTTACCTTGAGTTGTGGGGAGAAGTTGGGAGATGAGTGATACTTCATATTTACTGTGAAATGAAAGTGAAGTTTTCAAGCTGGATTCAGTAGCTGTGTGCTTTAATAGTATTGCTTTCTCTAAAACTGAAGTTATATTTGTTCTTCCAGCTGCAGAAATTATTTAATACTTTATATCTTTGCTTTGGTAATGTTTTAGGTGCCATATGCAAGTAAAAAGATCTTACTATATACCTAGAATTATTTCTGTTGCAGTTCTTGAAACTGTAGAATTGCAGTGTGAGTCTCTGTATGGTGGATCATGAAAATTCAGTTGTTTGTAAAGCACTAGATTTTTTATTTTCTCTTCAAAATGCTGGGCCTTAAACAGAAGGCCAGAATTTATTAAATGCATTCCTTGTCTTTACATTACAAAGAAGTAGATGGCATTGTTGCTGAGAGCAGTACTGTAATTGTTTTGCCTGTTAATCACCAGGGGCAGCTAAACACAGAAAAGTTTGCTTTTTAAACTGAATTCAGACCTTTGACTGCAGCAAGGTAATATACTTTGCTATTTAGTATATCAAATGTAAGGATTAAAATAAAGTCTTTTGTTGGATGCTTCATAACATGGCAATTATTTTGTGAAGGTAAAGATGGTTTTCAGTGTTAATCAGGACTTCATGATCTATATCTGCTTCAGAAGCTCCTGCCTCTGTTGATCAGGTGTACAGACAGGAGCAAAAGCCTGGTTCTCTCTCTTCTCCAGCATCAGAATACAAGACAAGTATTGTAATGTCTATATTTTAAGTAAATGCCCTTTTCAGGTAAACTTCCTACACAAAATTAGAGGTATATGCCCTGGTCTCACCTGAAACAGTGGGAAATGCATGTAGGGTGCAGTATTAATAGCAGCTTAGGGGAAACTAGACTTTATTAGTGATTCTTCATGCCTGTTTCGTGCACCACGTAACCATAACTTACTTTCCTAGAGTCTTTATCAACTGAGTATTTAGTGCCCATATAGATTTCATCCTACTTTGAATATTCTTTGAGGATCTACTGTAACTGTGTAAAGTACTGTTTCACCTATGCTTGAACTCATCTAGTTGAAACCTCTGGGTTTTATCCACCTCACCTGATGTCTACATTAGCTTGCTCTTATTTCTGAATTTGGGAATTTAGATTTGTGTGGTAAAGAATGCTTAAAATGAAAACTTGAATTGTCCTGTTTGTGTGTATCAATTTCACTTTGATTTACACCTGCATCTTGCATTCCAGGTAAAACTGCCATTTAATGCGCAAAGGATTATCTCGCTTTCCAGAAATGACTTTCAGTCATTTCTGAAAATGCATAAATTAACTCCTGAACAATTGGACTGTATTCATGATATCCGAAGACGAAGTAAAAATAGAATTGCAGCACAGCGATGTCGTAAAAGAAAACTTGACTGCATACAAAATCTCGAATCTGAAATTGAAAAACTGGTATGTATAATAGTTCATTGCTGTTGACTTGAGTCTTTCTCTAAACATGTTGGCTGGATATCTGCCAGTAGTTTGAGAGCAGTGTCATTTACTACTTTTTCCACTCATGTTTAGAAGATTTTGTCAGTCTTAATGGATAACAGACATCTTCTTGATAGCAGTTCTAGATTTTTTGTGCCTTAAAGTACATGTCTTTCCTTCTGTGGACTCGTTTCCATTCAACTAAAAGTGCATCACAGCACAATTTTTGGTGAATGGTTCTGAAGGCTGTCAGCTTTGAGCTTAATTGTAGTCATTCTCAAACCATCATTCTTCTGTTTTGTTTTCTGTCTCTTTCCCCTCCCTTGCTTTGTGCTTCAGCTCATGATACTGCTCATGATCAGGTTTACAGTTATGCAACTGTTAGTTGTGTAAGTATTGTTCTTGTAGCATGTCAACCTAGGCTGGTGAACTGTTTCCTGAGTCATGTATCTTAAAAGTAAGACCCTTGCAGAAAGACAGAAGATATAGTAGAACTCAAGGAGCCACTTGCCTTTTTAGCAGTTCTATCAAAGTTGGAGCTGAGACATTAATGCATCCAGATTTCTCTGCAACCATATGTTTATGTAATTTCTTGTTCTTAAAAGGCAATAAAAAGATAAATACGTAAGACTGAATCTTTTTCCCAGTTTTGATCCCTCCCAGTGCCAGAAGTAAGTGATAGCTACCTGCACATATCTATGGGGAATTCCTCAATATCATTTATCCATAAGAGAGTGTAAGATCTTTGGCTTTGCAGGGGTAGTGCTTCACAGCAGAACAAGATACAGTGTCATAAATTGAGAGGTTTCAACTAGATATAAGCAAGCACTTTTTTCCAGTGGGGGCAAGCAGGTGATTGAGCAGGTTACCCACATAGGTTGTGCGTGCTCTGTCCTTGGAAGTTTAAGTGATATGGCTGAGCAGAGCCTGAGCTTGATCATACCCAGAACAGACTATTTTCAGAAGGATGTTGAACTGTGGAGCTGCTGAGGTACATCCCCACCCAAATGATTCTGTAAAATTGAAAGTCTTATGTTCTAATTATATTGAGGGGGAATGCTGCTTTGTACTGAATCTAACTTTCCTAGGAGAATGAAGTTTGGTCATTTCCCTTGATCTCTACTGATAATGTAGTTTTTGACCCCCTTATAGTCTTTGCTTATTGGTCTTGCAGGTGAACGTATGTGGTCTTGTTCACTAATGTGCCATATTTGAGAATACATGTGGGCCACTCAAGGTGTTACCTTGTTAGTAACAGCTCTTTCAGAGCACCTATGTACATTCATGTTCCTTCTACTTTCTCACTTCAGAGCTTTAAAATTAGGGTGCATGTGAGGGGGAACAGGGTAAAGGATAACTGGGTTCAAGAAGCACTATTTCTCTGAAGATTCTGTAGCTTAGGAGGAGGATGTGTCAATGAGTGACACACAGTAAGCTGTAATCCAAGAAATGTGTATATGTTGTGCATATATATGTTATATATACTGTAGCAGGGAGAGGAAGTGTGTGAACTAAATACATTCCTCACCACAAGAATAAAAAGAGCTCTCAGTTTCATTATTTCCTCAAAATTCGCTGGTATTACTTTGCAATGTTAGTATAATGCTGTTAAAATAATAAAATTCGAATGTATCAATCTGTCAACTTCAGATGGGAACAGAGAATTGTAATAAATACAGTGTAAATGCTGTAATAACTATTTCTGGATGTTGAAGTTTGTGTTAAACAGCAGTGCAGATAATTGTCTGTCTCTAAAATACAGCTGAGTGCCTCTACCTACTCAAAATGTACATAAAGTGATTTCAGATTAGATGTGGCAACAGCTGTTCCTGGTATGCTGACAAGTTGAAGTTTATTAGCAAAGCACTCTTTCTAATGATTTTGGGCAAAAAGGACTGGCAACAACTGCTTCTGTTGCAAAATGCCGCTGAACATTCATCAGTTCTTTCAGAAAAGTTGTAGGGGTTGCAGTATGAGTTTTCTCTGCAAAAGGAGTCATGAGGAGGTTTCAGAAAAAGAAAAGTTTCTAAGAGTGAATTGACATGGCAGTAGGGGTAACACACAGTCTGTTTTATGTAGTTTTAAAGAAATTTAAGCTTTGTATGACTTCAGAACTCTGCCTCTTTTTTTTAATTAATCAATTATAGGATGTGTGTGTCATGGCACAGTTTTGTTTTTGTCATTTTCTTGCAGGTGCTTCATTATAGTCTTGCTTGCTTCCTGACCTGCTTTGCCATTTCCTTGTTTTCCTTTTTTCCTTTGTTCCAGATGTTGCTTGTTTCCATCGTTAGAGCTCTCAGTTATTAATGTCCTTTCATCATTTGTCTCAGAAAAACTCATGACAGTGAAGTAAAGCAAAAAAAAAGACAAACAACAAAACAAAAAATCAACAAAAACCCACACAAAACCCCTCCAAACCAAACAAAAAACTTTCCTGTTAGGGTGGTGAGGCACTGGAATGGGTTGCCCAAGGAAGTTGTGAGTGCTCCATCCCTGACAGTGTTCAAGGCCAGGTTGGATGAAGCGAAGCNCCCTCCAAACCAAACAAAAAACTTTCCTGTTAGGGTGGTGAGGCACTGGAATGGGTTGCCCAAGGAAGTTGTGAGTGCTCCATCCCTGACAGTGTTCAAGGCCAGGTTGGATGAAGCCCTTGGGTGGCATGGTTTAATGTGAGGTGTCCCTGCTTATGGCAGGGGGGTTGGAACTAGATGATCTCGAGGTCCTTGCCAACCTTAACAATTCTATGATTCTATGAACAAACACCCCCACCCCCCAACAAACTAATTTTTAATGAATGCTACATTTTCTACTTGATACTCCTGAGTGAGTTGTCATCCTTTTTGCTGCCCTGTGTTTGGAAAATCCTTTAGCACCATGTAGCTAGGATGTGAGCTCTTCAGAGTTAGGACAGACTTATTTTGTGTCTGAGAGGTGTCTGCCACTCCTAAGCATTTTAGCTGTGTAAATAAAACTCAAGTGTTCAGCCAGTATTCTGTAGCAGTAGTACATTACTCACCTAGTGTTATCTCTTGTTCTTGTCTCTTAAGTTCACTGCACTGTCACTCCTCTGTCACTCTAAATTTTTAATTTCCAGTGTTCTGGTTGGTGCTTTGAATCAAACTGAATTGCTGCATTTCCAGAGAAAATATTTTGTTTACAATTTTAGTGTGTTCTTTCCTCTATTTTCTGTTTACTTTAGAAACTTCTTTTAACTCCATTGTTTGTTCTACAGTAGAAATGGCACTTCTTGAATTTATTTTCATCTAAGAGAGTTGTATCAATAGTGAAAACATAATGTCTGTTTTTCTAATTTTTAACTTTTAAAATACAAGTATACACAAAGAGTGCTCTGTTTAATATTTTGTAGACCCTGTGGTAGTGGCTTCAATGTGTTACCCTGTAGAATTAGTGTTTCAGGAATACTTATAGTTATTTAAGCCAGATTTCATTTTATTCAATAACTACAAATCACTCTTATGCCTACCAGCATAAGTACTGAAAAAAATCATATGTCTGAAAAACCACTTTAAATAGCTGAGTTGATGATGCTTCACGAGAGGTTAAGATTGTCCTTTTGATGGGCATTTGTGTTGCTGTTTACCTTCTGACTGCCAAATTACTTCTGTTTCAGCAGACCAGATGTCTTTGCCTTGTTTTAGCTTTGATAGGAAGATAAACCTAAACATTTGTTTTTCTTTTTGCAGCAAAATGAGAAGGAGAACTTGCTGAAGGAAAGAAACCTCATTTTGTCAACTCTGGGTGAGACAAAGCAGAATCTGACTGGACTTTGCCAGCAGGTGTGTAAGGAAGCGGCCTTGAGTCATGAGCAAATACAGATACTTGCAAAATATTCATCCTCAGATTGCCCACTTTCATTTTTATTCCCGGAGAGAGAACGAACAGCTCCGTCTGATAGTGAGCTTGCAATGCCAGCATGTATAGAATTAGCAGACGGTCTTTCAGGTGTTACACCTACAAATGAGCAGAGTTCTTGTTATCAGATTGTGAAAAGTGTGTGTGATGCAACACATGATCAAGTACGAGAACTGCATTCAGTTTCTGTGAGAACAGTGGAGAAAGCCACACTAATGGAACAGTGTGGACAGAGTGGTGGTATCACAGACTTCTGTCAGCAAATGACTGACAAATGCACTACAGATGAGTGAATATATTCTCTTCTTACTGCCAGCATCTCAACATTGCAACTAAAAATGAGATTGAGCATTATTGCAAAGTAACTTTCTAAGTGAAAGAAAAGATGAAACTTTATCTTTTGAAACTACATTGATGCTTACATGGTCATTATATTACTTGGCAAGCTTTGGGTTTGGTCTCTGTAATTTAGAGTGTAATTTATATGTGGCAGCCTTGAAGCTTTTTCTGTGTAGTGATGCCAAGGAGAGTTCAGGAAAGCCATTGGAAAGTACAAACTGCTCATAGATGTTTTATTTGTGAGGAAGTTTTCATTCAGGTATAGGGCAGCCTTCACTCTGACTTATGTCACAATACCTAATGCCACTCTGCATCTCAAGACAAGCCTCCTGTTCATGCACAATGACTTCTATGCCTGGCATTTTTATCTCTAAGAATTTATTTATTTTTTTCCCCTAGTAGACAAACCTTACAAAGCTTACATAGCTCTGTAAATGTTTATTTTGTAGATGGGTTAGGATAACATGACAGTATGAGGAGGTTGTGGCAAGTGTGCTCTGGAACAGCTCATTGCTTCCTGCTGTTCCTATCACAGTACCAGAGCCAGCTTTTATTGAATATATGCTTTTGTCTGAGATCTCAAGTACAGAGTTAAGACAACTGGAACAGCGGAGGTGCTGCAGCATACTGCTCTCTCCTCTAAACAATGTGGGAGGAATAACAACATAGTGGGAAAGGCAGAAGTTTTCAACTGATGCAGTTCTTTGATTAGTGTGCATCTGAATCCCGTATGCTTGTTCAAATTCATTGCTGTATTGTGACTTACTGTCCTACAACTTTGAAGCTCGCTGCTGTTTGTGATAAGTTGGAATCAAAGTATTGTGAAAGTTTAAAGACAGATATTTTATATATATATATATCTTATATATATATATCTTAAGGTATTCAGGCACCAAGTTCTTTGATTTCAGTGCCTAATTGCCTGAAGTAACTTACAAATGTATTTCTTCTGATCACTGGGACCAGTAAGATATATTTCAGAATTTTAGTCTTCAGGATACTACAGGTTTAGCCATAAAAGTATGTTTTCAGTGGCTTTTGCTATGAGTATAAGCATATAGGAAAGAAGAATAAGGAAATGAGCTGAAGAGATTTCCTTTATTACTTTGCAAAGGAGAAATTCTGCCACTAAAAATAATCCCTGTTTTTTAGATTTTTACATGGCAGTTGATGCGTATTGTATATATGTTATGTAGATGTTATTCTCGCATCAGAAATAAGTATTGAACCTCACCACAGAAAACTTTGTTTTTGCTGGTTTACAGAACATGAAGAATCTTGTACAAGCCAGTGGAATTCTTTATTTCCTACCTCAGAATGTATATTAGCTTTTTGTCTTTGTGTGCATGTACAGTAGGCAGCAACTAAGCGAAGGACTGTTGTATGTACTGCTTTGCAGCTTTATCTTTCAGTGAGACAAAACTTGTTCTTGGCAAGGCTCTTCTCCCTCCCTCCCCGTAGGTAATATAGCATTAATAAATATATTGAGACTATTAAGCCACTTATTTAAAGCAAAAATTAAAAATTTGACAAATTTCAACAGTACTTCTCATAACCAGCATGTAATACAAGTGACTACACTACCTCACCTACGGGTTTGAAAGTTGATTCAAATCTCTAGTGATATCCTGGGATTTTCATAATATATCATTACTTTTTTAAGGGGAAATCTTATGTTAATGGAGCATAGCTTGTATAAATCACAGTGCTTGCAGCAACTGAAATTCAGAAATAAATACTCTATGGCAGACATCATGAGAGTTCTACTGCTTTGGATATATTTTCAGATAATTGAATTGAAATCCTTTAAATGACTGTCACTGATATATGTTGATTCTGTATATGTATTACTCATGAAATGCTCTGGATTTTTTTCTCCAGCGTCTGTATGTGTCTGGTTAATTTAATCCTGCCTCCCTCTGTGCTGCCACCCTGAACAAGGTTTTGTTCCTAAGTCTCCCATTTTATTTAAAAAGCAAACCAATAAGAAACAATAATAATAAAAAAAAAAACCCGGCCCCAAACCTCTCTACTGTCTATACGTAATATCACTTCTAAAGCTGGTGATAGTCTGAAATGACGTGGATGATGACATTAAAGCATTGTCCTAATAGTATGCATACTTTGAAATGGAATTACGTGGGTTAAATGTTTGTTATAAAGGGGTGGAACATACATGTAGAGAACCAACTGGCTGGTAACTGAAATGTATCCAGTGATCCAAGCCCCTGACACACTTGCCTATGTATGTTGGAAAACAAAGTCAGTGATAACCAAATTCAGAGCCCAGAACATCCAGTTGTGCTTCACTGCTCCAGTCTGGTGATCAGCCAGGGTCTGAATTCCACCCCGCAAACAGTGCAGGACTTCCAGTGCAGAAATCATGGCTGTCATTGACATGCGGTAAAATTCATGTCATGTTTTTAAACCTATGAAGAACCTGATGAAGTTTGAGGGTAGGTTTTTGCCTAACCAGCTGCATCTAAATAATTTTAAAAATATTTATTTAATAGAGTAGACCTACAAGTTGCATGTTGACGTCTATCGCCTATATCATCAACTTGTAAAAGTTAAGAATGAATGACAATTTTATGATACAGAATTCTCAGGTAAATGTTTTAGAGGTTTTTTTTCTTTCAATAAAGAAATATTCGATACTGAAATCGTAAAATACTTTGTTAAAGCATGTTTTAAATACTTTGGACAGACTATCTTAAAGCCATAAGAGTATGATGGCATACAGATTGTAAAATAAACAGATAATTACAACAGTTGATTTTGTATCTTTCATAATTCGTATTTTCTAAGACTGCAATAAAAACCACTATCCTTTCTACAAAGGCTTTTCTTTTTTTGTACAAATCTTTTACGATGAGAGTCTTTACTGGTGCATTATTCACTTATGTAGTACTACTAAAACGTTTTTGAAAAGTAGTCTATGTAATTTGTAAGTACCTGAATAAAACACACAGTAGCAAATATGACTGAGTTGAAATAAATTTCCCGTTAGCTTACTTGATTTTTTGTTTTGTTTAGTTTTTTTGTTCCTGTGTATCCTGTTGTTTTGAGTGGGTTTTCTTTTCTGGGGAGGTTTTTTATTTATTTGTTTTTATTTTTTTTTTAAATTTTATTTTCATAATTATTTTAAGGGAGAGAAAAGTCACTCATTGACGGGATATTGATGTTTGTTGCATCTAGAAAAAATTTGGAGGTGATGATCATGTGCATAATACAGATCAGTGCGTAAGACTGAGGTTTATCAGAGGGGGAGTTGTAATGTTACGTATGCTTATTAAACTTTTCAAGAAGTATCTCTGTAATTATACAGAGTTGTGTCCTGTTAAATAATCTGAAGGATTGCAGAAAAATTACCCTTTGAGAAGCTGGATTTGTCCTAATCTCCCTCTGTGCCTCCTAAGCGGTAGAGTGTAATATTGGATCTGCAACACATAGTGTTGCATTTTTCTCTGCTCAGAAAGCTTTTTGTTGGAAGTATTTCTGCAGTTAAAGGTTTTGTAACCTGTGTGTTTGACACTTTCAAGTCTGAAATGAATCACACCAGCAAACCCGTCATTAAAAGTTAAAACAGTCTTTTTGGGGGAAAGTGCTGGAAAGCAGTGTTCTTGATTATGAACTTCAACTTACTGCTTGTAGTTGATAAGGCGATAAAAGCTGTCTCTTTCTGCAGGGCAGTTTTGTCCTTGGAATATGTAGTTACTTGGATTATTTAGCTAACATGTTGTGCATTTCTTGAGTTTAAGAACTAAGACATTAGCTTACACAGGAATGTTAGTGTGGCTCTTTGAGGAAACTTAAAGTCTTGATGCAGGAGTCTGTAAAATGTTGAAACCCCTTCTTAATATTCAGCAAGAAACAATGGCACTGAAAGCTAAAAGGTACATATGCTAGAGATTGGTACTGTACAATTAGTTCTGCCTCTGGGTCTTTTTTGGGAAGTGAGAAATAAGGAGCTGTTGGTAATTGGTACCCTTTACGTGTGCTCTGTAGTTTTATCTGAGCATGACTGAGCTAAATGAGATTAGTTTAAAGTGAAATAGCAGAATTTCTCCAAAAGCTGAAAAGACCGCAAAAAACGTGTACTTTAACTTAAGCAGATTTGGAACAAATTTCTTTAGTAGTCTTCTGACAAAGGTTTTAATAAAAACAAAGTAATTGGTCTTTACAGAGTAAAATAGAGAGTTATCTGGTTTTAGTACTGAAATTTAAGCTGGACAAACTGGACCCTTGCAACTGTTTGATATTTTTTGCATATGGATTTCTTCTTTGTTTTATATTTTGTTCCTCTCGAGGAGTGAGCCTTAAAAGCACACAGCTGAAGTTCACTAGCATGTATAAAAGAGAATTTATTATTGGTAGATTAAGACTTACTGCCGGCTGATTTTATGTGGACAGAATTACAGGAGAAAAGGGAAAATGAGCTGATTTAGGTCTGAATAGAGATCAAAAGAGCCAAATATTGTAAAAGCCTATTTATGCAGGTGTTATGCTGTCTAGACCTCTTAAATTTGTATGCACTGCTTTTTATGATTTTTAATTTTTTTGAATTGCAGATATTAACCTGGCAGATTGTGGACACCAGCAGTTATTTTTTTTCCCCCACCTTTAGAGAATGGATGGGGCAGGGAAAGCAATGTTCACCTCAGATTGAAGCTTTACAAATAAACAGGATGCTGAAAATAAGGTAGTGTAGGAAGGTCCAGGTAGTGGCATTTGTTTCTGGGGAATGTTTTCCTATGTCATTGGTTTAAAAATAAAGAAGAGAAAATGCTCATTTTCCTGTTGAGCCAGGAAAGATTCAGAGTAGAGCTCTTCAGAAGGACATGCAAGGACCCCTGTTTTCTCTACTTTAGAGAAGTGGAAGAAATAATATTTATACTATTGCTTGCAGTATGCTCATGAGAGTACAGTGTAGTTTTCTAAGGATGCTGTTAAACAAAATAGCTTCGTATCTGCTACACAGACACTCAGATAGACCCTATTCCAAAGAGGGTTTGAGAAGGGATGTGAAATATCCCAGTAACAGGATTTGTGATGTACAGGATAAACTATAATCTCATAATCTCAGTTTTAGGACACAATTTTGACTTGCTGCCTACAAACCAATTCATTAGATAGTCATTCTGGGCTGTGAGGAGGGATAGCATGACTATGGGGGGATAAAACCAGCTTTAGACTACAACTGAACATTAAACCTGATTGGTGGTGGATTATACTGTCTAAAACTGAGGTTTACTTATTCTATAATATATTGCCAATATTACCTCACACTTAAAAGAAGCTATTACTAGCTACTGTATTGAGGAATAAATGTATGTAAAAAGAAAAATAACCACCTGAACTTGTTAAAAATGCTAGACAGTTTGATTGGCACACATGGAGTACCTGGCCATGTCATATAGGAGTTAACACATATGTTGTTTCCCTAGCTGCATTAGGATCTGGTTTTGAGAGGAATGTGAGGAGCAGACAGCTCATACAGCACTTAATTCTGGCAACATCAACCAGAGAAAACCAGATTGCATGGTCAATACTCACTAGGAAGTCTTGAGGTTATGTTTATAAACTTCACTGGAAGCTAAATATTTGCTTGTGAATAGTCTTGAGCTGAATTGTCAGATAAAAGTATTGTTTGCATGTAGTGGTTTCTTTCCCCTGTCAGCTGGTGAGAAGCGTTTTCAGAGTGCTACAGCGAGTAAAGAGCTTCCAGCTTTCTATATATCTATAGATTTATAGAAAACTTCAGATGCAGTTGAAAACTATCAATAATATTGTTGGTTCTAGTAGTAATTTAAGTCTTGTTGTGACCTGTGCAGTCTTTGCTAATGAAAACCTAACTTTCAAGTGATTTTTGTAATGTTCTGAGAATTAGGAAGTCAAAGTGAAGGTATTTGTAATGCCTGTAGAGGACAGCAGAAAAACATCATCTGCTTCTGGGATTTCAGTCAGAACTCAAATGAGGAACTTGTTTGTGCTCTGTTTTTTAGTAAAATAAATAGTAATTAAAAAAACCCCAACAAACCCAAACAAACTCAACCCAAAGCACAAACCACCACCAAAGGAAATAAAACCAGGAAGTGTCAGGTTCTGGAAGGCAGAAATTGGTAATTTACAGGATATCCACATTAAAATAAAAAAAAAAAACAACAAAACAACCCAAACCCATTATTTTCTTAACAGGAAAACAGGTTTTTAGTTTTGTTTTCACAGGAATTTGTCACAATTTTCACTTTTTCAGAATCTAGATTTCTGCAGAAGTATACAATTTAATGAAGAGCTCCTTTGAGAGCAGGAGAACCAGTACGCCTGAATAATTTTGGATGTGAAGATCTTGCTTCTATAACTTTTCTTCTTCTAACCTGGTAATATGTGCTTGAAATTTAGGGCTAGTGAGGGTCTTCACATGTGTAATATAGATCATCAAATCTCTGTCACACGGTTAAATTGAGACTTGATTTTCAAGGGTGCTGATGATGTGAACAGATACTTGGTCATCCAAAAGACCTTTGGTTTGGAGTGGAGGTGGTGGGGAGAAGGGCAGCTGCCTAGGACTGAGTCCAGCCTAGGACTCCTGATAGAGGTCTTGCTGGCATTTTAAACAAGGCCCCAAGTCTTGCTTCCTCACTACCATGTGAGCATGCAAATATGTCTGCATCTGGAACACTCGCCTTTTCTGAAGCTGGATAATTTTTTGCTCTACAAATGCTACCTGTGTGTTTTGCAGTTTGAATTGTAGGGTCTATTTTCTTCTTCAAACTATAGATGGCAGCATGACACTGCATATTGCCTGCATTACTGCTGCTCCAAGTGAGAACAGCTACAGGGACATGTTGTTTAAAACTCCTGAAAAATGAATTTAATATTTTTAAATTAGAAGATCAATATCTAGCTTTTCAATCTGCAAATAATATTTAGCACACAACTTACTAATTTCAACAGATTAGTGACGCAAGTGCAGCATGCTGCTTACATATGTGTCCTGGGTTCAGGACCTATATTGAATTCAGGCCTGAATTCTGAAAACAAACATTCTACCTGTAACTTTTCATCCTTGAAGTATATCATATCTTATGGACTTGAGTTCAAGACAGAAATGAGAACAACAGTAAAAACAGTATTTCCCAAGGTTTTCTGCATTCTGAATATACCAAATTTGGAGTTTCTCTTTGGGTCTGGTCTCTAAGAACATTGAGGCGCCTTTTAATATTAAATGTGCTATTAGTTCAAGGAGCTTTCATGTTTTCTACAAGAGGTTTTTTTAATTTATGCCAGCATTTGGGTTTTTAAAATATAAGTAGGGAGAGAAATAGATCACAGTTTAAAAATCAATTTACTGTTTTCTAACTCATATGAATTTGCTTTAGGAGACTCAACAACATCCCTAATTTGTTGTCAAGGAATTACAATGTTGACAGTTGCAGAACTGAAGGACCTGCATGCTGCACAGGACTGTATTGATTTCCACAAACAAAAATGAGGGTGACTCTGTTCCCTCTTCCCCCTTCTTTGCGGCCTCCGTTCTACCTGGTTGCTGCTCTGAAGAAGAAAAATGTTTTCAAACGAGCCAAATAGTACCTGGTGATATCAGGAGTTTGGTGTAAACCTGATCTAGTGGAAGGTTTCCCTGCCCATGGCAGCAGGGGTAGAACTGGATGATCTTTAAGATCCCAAACCATTCTGTGACTGGAAGAAAAGATTTGCTTTTACCCATTTTACATAACATCAACTGCAGCTCTCGGTTGCTGCCGTATAACACTGCACCCAAAGAAAACAGGAACAAGAAAGAATTAGCTGAGATAAAATAGGTGCCTATGCTTAATTATTTTGCTGAGAAACTATGGTAGTGTCATTCATGTTGATGTTGTTGGTGTGCCAGATTGAGCCTAAGAGTGTATATTAAAGAGAAATAAAACAAGCAGGTGTTTTATTTGAAGGCTGAAGCTTTGTGCAGTTCTCAATCGCTTACATAGGTAAAATACCTGAAAACGCAGTGACACACACATGCTAATGGTAACTTCTCCCATGCTATTTTTCCCCTCTTTAGCTTAAAAAAACCTCAGACTTGTTAATGCATATTTGGCAAAGTTTTCTGCCATAATATTATCAAAATAGAATTGTCCTTTTAAATAAGACTTTGTACAGACAGTAATAAAAGTGCTTCCAAGGTTATTAAATTACTTGTAAAATGACAAACTAAACTGGAAAACAGTTTTTTTGTTTGAACAATACATAGAAAAGTCTTTGTTCTTGATTTATTAAAATACAAATATTAAGAGCAAGAGCATACAGATGGCATAAAAAGAAAATCCTTATTTCAAAGCTGCTTATTACTTTACAATTATGAGAAATGCTTTTTCTTAGTAATGGGAAATGACCTGTGTGTAATTTCCATCTCAAAAATAGCTGCTAAAAAAAAAATTAAAAAAATATAAAAAATCCTTTATTTGAGCTGTCAAAAATTATTTCTGCCCCATCATGAAATCAAATGGTTATGCTTCAGCCCAGGGAGTATATTTAACACTGGACAATACAGCTCTGAAAATACAGCCTGAAACATTGATGAAACCAAGCAATAGAAGAAAGCAGCATACTAATTCTTCTGTACTCTTTTCCTGTTATGTTGAGCTGAAGATCTAGTATCTGAACCGAGAAAAAGGTTTGTTGACTGGGTTACCTTGTGAAGCTCTTGACGGGGAAAAATAAACTGGGAGGAGGAAGGCACAATGCTGCAACCAAGGCATTTGCCATGCAGTTGTTCCAATGTTATTGGAGATATTCTTATCACTGGGATTTTGCTTGCAGGCTCACAAATTCAGGAAAAGTAGAAATCAAAACCCCCTGTTTTGCTGTGCACTGCTGGGAGTTTGGGTTTGTTTCCTAAAGGAGCTGTGATTTCAGGCTGAGGCTCAAACAGCTGCTGTTGGGGTTAGCATTTTGGCATAACAACTTTTTGATGTGCAAATCCACTCAGGGAAAATACCTCAAGGAGAAACATCATCTCACATACCGTGGCAGGACACATCACACTGTCAAAATTGTTCNGAAATCAAAACCCCCTGTTTTGCTGTGCACTGCTGGGAGTTTGGGTTTGTTTCCTAAAGGAGCTGTGATTTCAGGCTGAGGCTCAAACAGCTGCTGTTGGGGTTAGCATTTTGGCATAACAACTTTTTGATGTGCAAATCCACTCAGGGAAAATACCTCAAGGAGAAACATCATCTCACATACCGTGGCAGGACACATCACACTGTCAAAATTGTTCATTCATAGCCATCTGCTACATGTGGCCCATCACTTGGAAATAGAACTGTTAGTGCTCTATGCATCGTAGCTGTCTATGTTAAGTTCACATCTAAAGAAAATAATTCTTGTACTTCTATTCCCATTAGAATCACAGAATAGTAAGGGTTGGAAAGGACCTTAAGATCATCCAGTTCCAAACCCCCTGACATAACCAGGGACACCTCACACTAAGCCATACCACCCAAGGCTCTGTCCAACCTGGCCTTGAACACCACCAGGGATGGAGCATTCACAGCTTCC
>NDXB01018194.1:0-17985 GCA_002631895.1 Agapornis roseicollis
TCATGAACAGAAGTGCAAGCAAGTGAAGTAGCAGTTGATGCAATGAACCCCTGGGGAATCATGCTAGACAAACATAGGTGCTGGGAACAGAGTGTCAGAAGTTCGCTTAGGTGCCACAAATCATCTTAACACACAGGAGTTCAAAGGAGGACACAGACACTGCCTGCATTAGGAGGATAAGGCTGCACAAAGTTTCTGTGCTGTAGAGAGCACTTTCTCACATAAGCAGTCTTTAGGCTTCTGTGGGCTATAAACTCTCACCTATATATTAACAGTTGTTGTAGGCATCTCAGAACTGCAGATCACTTTGATACTTGGTTTTGTGTAAAGGCATTCATATAACCAGGACACATGTCAAGCTAAAACTGTTACATAATACCACGTATCTCTACATTGCTATAAGGAAAACATTTATGGATAGCACAAGTGAAATCCACACAGCTTTTCCCAAGGAAGTGAGCACAAGGTTATCACGTACATCTGCTGACAGTAACAGATGGCAGCACTAATTGTTGTTCAGAAAGTTCATGTTGTTTTAATTTTCTCAAGGGCAATGCATGGACATTAACATGATGTGTTTCTATATTACCACATTTGTGCACCACTTAGAGAAGTGCTGCTGGTTCCCACCTTTGGTGGGGTGAGCCTGAGGCTGCTGCTGTAAGCAGAGACGAGGGTTAAATGAGCTCCATGGCTTCCCTCTCTCCTGCCTCTCTTTGCTCTTGCTTGGCCCCTGCTATCCCCACAGCACCAAATGCTGGGGTGAGCCCACTGAATGGCAGCTCAGAAGAAAACTATTCCTTTATTTCATTTTTGCATAAGTCAGCTGAACTGAATCAGCCTCCTGAAGGGCTGAGCATGGATT
Organism: Agapornis roseicollis; assembly: GCA_002631895.1. Taxonomy (NCBI): domain Eukaryota; kingdom Metazoa; phylum Chordata; class Aves; order Psittaciformes; family Psittacidae; genus Agapornis; species Agapornis roseicollis. Next base: position 866 of record NDXB01018194.1, read on the forward strand.
CTGATGGTAAAGAAAGAGGGGGAGGCCTGAGCTACTGGGGAGGCAGAGGGAGGAAAACAGGAAGCAACAGAGAGGAATGAATCTGCACCATTCAGAACAGCATACTGTCAATGCAACAGAGATTTTCTTTTAATAGCTGAATATAGATGGAGCAAAATGTGAGCAAGCTTTAGAAATAATGCTTAATATTTGCACATACGGTGGAGAGCAGCTACAACAGTACAGATGCAGAGGGGTTGTCAAGGAAACAGACGTGTTTTGCTTCAGATGTGCAGTGAAGCACATACTCCAGACATTCATATAGCTTCATTAGCACTGCATCTGAATACCTCACAGTCCTTAATAATGAATTTTACCCTTGTAACACCCCTGTAGTATAGTGACACTTTATCCTATCTTAAAGGAGCAAAAGCAAATAGACAGAGCCAGCTACCCAGTCATACCACCACATACCAGCATATTTCAGCACAGATCTCAGAAATCTAAACAAGAACACAGCAGTTGTAGCCGTGATCCAGCCAGTGTCATGACTTTGATACTGGTCAATGATAAATTACTAAGGAAGAACATAAAGGTAGCAAAAGTCCACCTCCTCATACTGGCCATCAGACCATTGTCAGGAAATGGTGCCAAGTTCATTTCCAAAGATTTGTGACATTTTCTTCCCCAAATGAAGCATGAGAACATGGGTATGGTTTAGGGCTCTGTACTTCAGAATCAAATAAAGGTACAGAAAAAATCTCTTATCACAAACATACTGGTAAATGTATTTAAAATATCAAAGGAAAGCTAGAGATAAGGCATGAGCAGACATTACCCATCAAAATCCAACTTTTATCATGTTGCATTCAGTTCTGCTTTCAAACCAGCACCAGCTGCCTGTAAGCTTGGAGGAGAGGAAAGGGTGGGAAGGCTTCCCTGTTTAGGGAGGATGAAGTAAATCCCCTGTCATAGGCACATAGACCATCTGATGTGCTACCCAATGTTCAGGCTGCATTTTCCTTACACTTTATTTTCATTTTATTTTCCAGTCTATCACATGCCCAGCAAACTTTGTTCTTATTAGAACAAAGAAACAATTAAAGCAATCTTTTTTTCTCATTATTCATATAATAGCCATTGCTATGCTGAGACATGCATTCTTTAAATTCCTAGTGAAGAAGGAACAATGCAGGGCTCTCAGGGTAAGCTGTGGCTGCCAGGTTATGGCACTAAAAACACAGACCATGATAACAGGCTTTCAGGTCCTTTTAAGAAATCTAGAGATAAGTAACAAGGGCACCAGAAAAATGGTCCTCAGTGAATAGAGAAGTCCATAGCAATTTCAGGATGTACGTCTGGTTCAGAGTCACTGTTATGAGCTCTGTGTGTCAGAGCCTGTTCTGAAAACCTGCTTCCAAAGCTTGGCAACATCCTTTCTTCAAAACAGAGGAGTTCTCTAACCTCTGGCTCAGTCTCAGAATGTGAGCTATGGAAAAGAGGAATGGCATGTCCTTTCTGCAAGTCTTTGCTTAGTTTGTCGAAAGCACTGTTTCCTTTTAGACTGTCTTATCTGGACAAATAGGTAACTACTAATTCACTTAAATGGCTGAAGACAACACTTTTGCCATTCTTAATACAGATCTGAACCTGACTTCAATAGTACTCACAAAGGGAAAAATACCTGTGTCCTAAAACCATCTTTAGAGATGTCTACTGTCTACTTTTGTTTGAGGAACTTCTTCATCTGTCCATGAGAAATATTTTTCTCAGATATTTTTCCAAATTTAAAATATGAACAAGCTGCAAAAAGACAAATAAAAATGAGTGTCAAGAGTATGCAGAATCCTATTTGATTTGCCTTTAGAAACAGTCTTAAGTACTTCTGCCATTAAAGTTTAAGCCCCAAAACAGTTTCAAGGCCTGTGATGTAGAAATACCCACATTTCTTAGACCACACACCCTTTTTCTTTCTAATAAAACAGGCCAACACATCTTGTTGTATCACATGAGTTAAGGGTTTAGCTGGAATCTACAGAAATTGAGGGAATGGAGTGACTGTGACCTCCTCTGTTTGTTCTTACATCCTCTGTATCTGAATATTTTCTTATGTCAGACTAATCCAGTCCTTGAAGACTTCACTGTTGACCTCAGGGCACTAAAGCAAGTCATCATGGACGTTCACATTCAGAAACAGACTCAAGCCCAAGAGGAAAGCTACCTGAAGCATAACATTTACAATGGATAATTTTTACAATGATTTGATCATTCAGAAAGATGCGAGGGGAAATATAACAAAATCTGTTTTGCTCAAAGCAATATACAAGGCAAATATACATATATACAAAATATACTTGTATATACAAAATATACAAGGCAAACTGCAGACTGCATATTTGTTCCCATTTTGAAAACGTGCATGGGCTTTAACATTCAATTACTACTTATCTCAACCTGTACAGAAGTTTATAACAAACGGTTACAGTGAATATCAGCTGATGTATATTGTGACACACTTTAGGAAGCAGAAAAGAAAAATTTGTAAGAGCAAAGACCAAAATGAAAACCTATCATGAACTGATTAAAAACCAAAAGCCTGTGAAACTTGTAACAAAACATTCTGAGGCAAAGACTTGTTGCAAACACAGCTGTTTAATGTATGGCACCAAAAGCAAAAGACATCCTTTTCTTTGTGCCCAAAGAGCTCACTCATCCCTCAATCCCCTGTCTCTGAAGGTCTCTTTAAAAGAAAAATGGGTAACTATGAAGGCAAAAGATGCCAACAGTAGGTAAAGAGATTGTTCTAACTACCTCAAGTATGCCTACAGTAATTTCTCTATCATTTACCTTTTGCATTACCTACATTCATCTGACGATCCCATCTATCTCCAGGCCAGCAACACCTCCAACATAGCAAGCAGCCATTTGTCAAATGCTTCTCCAAGGCTGGAGACCTGCCTTTTTACTACACTTACAAGCTAACTATTATTGCCACTTTTATGGCTGCTAAGCCAAGGTGGTGATAAATAAGACCTTCTCCTGCTCAGAGCTTTTCACTGTAACGAAACAGAATCCTCTCTAGTAGTCAAACCTGCTACTGGCAGCTTTGGTGGGCACAGAAGCGACATCAGCACTTAGTAGCCCTGAAAACAGAAGACTTCTTTCCTGGCTCTGTTTTACAACAGGCTGCTTCAGCCCCCCCATCCACAGCCTTCCCTGGCTGACAGGGAACCACGCTGCATGGCAGTGCCCAGTTTGGCTTCCTCCTCCGCGTGGCTGGCTGAGGCAGAGGAAATGCTGGTGCCAGGTGTGTGAGCTTCTGCTTTTAGTGGGGGCACCACACGTTTTAATTTTGAAGTCTGGACTGACAGCTTGGATATGGATTGAGTAGCTGCCACCTGAAACAAGGATTCAGACCTCAGTGATGTAGCCAGTTAATAACAGCAATGCCACTGAATTAAGGATTTTCAATTTACCAAATATACTGCAATTCAAATACCTATTTCAAAGGGGTTAGTTATTAGAAGAGAGCAGATCTATGTGGATCTTTTAGATAGCTGGAAATAATGATTGCAGAAGAAAATTCATGAATTTTTTCCATAAGTTTAGATGCATGTGACTAGGAGCCCTTGACACTTCACCGTCAGAGTCAAGTCCAGTGAATTTATATCTGCTGATTTCCTCAGAGGCACTGTGGTATGTAACACATGCTACAGATGTGGCAAACTACAGCACAGACAGAATTAATGGTCTTCTTTGAGTTATGTCAGAACCACTTTTTATTTCTTGATCAAGGACTACCCACAACATTACCCCCTAATAGAGTATTAGTCTCTGTATTAGTCCCCAACTAGCTCTGTATTAGTACCTAATACAGACTTCAGATTGGATACTTGCATAGTTTAACATGTCACGCTGAGCCTGCCAGTGGCATTTTTTACAGTACAAAAAATATGTGTATATGCTAGAGTTCCAGACTAAGTCTCCCTGTCGTCAGGTGATGTGCCCTGTGCCCCTACTGACTTGTGAAAACTCATCCCACTTCAGCAAGATCTCTGTGCCACAGCATCTTAAGTTTTAGATACTTTGGTCAGATATTCAAACCAGGTTGGGCTCCTGGGACAAATTTCTCTTTAAGTTCCAGTTAGGTACAGCACTGAATGTGGGCAACCTTCCAAGTAGAGCATTATTTGCCCTTAGGAGTATAGCAGTCAGCAACAAAAATGTTGTAACAGCAAAATAGCCCAAACACCCCCCAACTATACCTAAAGCTTAGCATATCCTGGAGGCTCTCTGACCTGCTTCTGGTCAAAAAATATTGTGCCCAGATTAAACAAAAACAAAACTTGAAAGAATTTGATAATGCATTGTGATTTAAGTACTGGCTACAGAGGTGGCCAAACTCATTATCCCTTGTGTCCATGGGCAAAGTTACAGAAAGCGTTTAAACACTTCAGTGCCTTTTAGGAAACAACAGTATCAAGCCAACAGATCAAGGGTCACACACCAATCACTGAGCATCATACATCTGCCTTATGTAGATACAATACTAACACTTACCGCTCAAGTTCTCCAGATCCTAACCATCAGCCACATTTATTGCAGGCATGAGTATGCCTGTTACTTCTAGGACTTAGACTTTTACACTTATGCACAAATTTTATATAAATAAACTCCTTGCAGCATCAAGGTATCCATTTAATATTTTCTTTATCACATCAAGTTCACGTGAAGGGACTTTGCTAAGGGATATTTCATGCGAAATAACTATCCAACCACTGTTACCAGGTATGAAGGATTGTTCCATTTATTTTGCCCACTGGTAATCTAAATGTTTAGAAATCCAACTCAGAACCTGATAACGCTGCCAGATTTATACCAGATGAGCTGTGTGGAGCAGAGAAGCTTGGTAGAAAGAAAATTTTAATCCAATTGTGCTTTTTTATGGCCCTGAGAGCAACTGGAAATAAAATGGCTTCTGGAGTAACTTCAAAAAAGCCATAAAATGTTCTACATGTTGTAGCTGCCATAATCCAAGAGACCACATCTAAATAAGTGGGACTGGGAGAAAAAGCAGCTTTATGATAGTCTTCACCAAAATAACTTTCATAAAAAATATTTGTGACCATAAGCTAAAACATCCATTTCCCCAACCATGTATTGCAAATCTTGAAGTATTAACCTTATAGTCATAGTTAAATCAACTGAAGCATCTGGTGATTCGGATTACCTTGAAGTTTAAGATTATCAGTTCTGAATTTTATCAGTAGCACACCAATAACATTGTAGGTACTTATCAATATGTTATATGCAGAATAGGAAACGCACTGCTTTGTATTTTATCCTCCAGAAATCAAGTACCAGGAAAACTGGATGAAAGTAGATCTTTTCTATACAGCTGACTTTGGGGGCAATTGAAAGAGAGGTATTCCATCTTCCCCAGTACATAAGTGAATTCTCAAGTACATATGCATACACAAAGACCTGAAAGAAGTTTTCAGTGATTCAACAGCCTTACTTAGACCAAGAGGTGTAAAATGCTGCAAGAGCGCTGTCACAGAAACGGGTGATCACTAGGTATGAAAAGCAGAATCATAGGGATTTGTAAATGAATTTATCTACTTCCAGAAGTGGGAACTGAGGAAATTAAAACCTCCACTGACAACAGAGCCTATGGGTGAATGGTGCATCAAATGGTGCATCTCAATCTTAGCCCAAGCTATGGAACAGAAATGACTGTGTACTTGTCATGGTAGCAAGCACATTGTAGGCTCTGGATTGATCTTTATGGTTTTTCCATAAGGAGCTGCTGTTCTTGAGCAGAGTTGTATGCTGCTGATGGATAACCTAAAATTGTGCACTTGATTTTCACCCATTTCACTTTGGGCTCTGGCTTACTTATTCTAGCTATGAAGTATTTCTTCAAGGCACACAGCAGACTGGCAGGATGGGACTTGTCAATATATTCCCAAAGCTTGCAGCATGAAGCACAGTGACACTCTACAAAAGGCAAGCAGGCTGTTTGCTGCCTTAGGTTGAAACGCACAAGTAACAGGGAGAAAAGGTGGGCAAGAAAAAACCCCAAAAACAAACAAAAAAAACCAAAACAAAAAACCCAAACACACAAAACACATTTGTTCTCAAAATGATTAGAGGTTTTATCTCCTTTTTTCACAAAAGAAACTCCTAGCACAGTCAAAATACAGAATCTCAAAACCGACTCTTGACTGGAGGAGGGGCCTCACATGCTTTAACTATCTTGTGCTCTTCACAAATGCTGTTGTGATTCCCACCATTCCTGCAGAATGTCACTACTCGGGTCTCCCAAGGATGCAGGCAGGTTCAAGTGGGACAAAACATCTCTGCTTGTGCACATGTCGAAGCCTCTCAAAGGAATCTGGTGCTTAAGCATATGTGGTCCTTGACAGATTAGCATGAGAGGGAAGCCTACAGCAAACAAAACAATTCAAACCACAGCCACACACCAAACCATGAGAGAGCAGAAGTAAAGGTGCATGTCAGGAATAAAGATGTGGGAACAGTGGATTCTCAGCCTCATGGTTAACCATGAAATGAGAGTGGAAGGCAGAAAGACCAAACTCAGGGGGGAAAAAACATTCATGGCTGATCCAAAACAAACATTTGCAGCTTCCCAGGGAAGGCAGATGCCACTGCACCCCTCTAGCATACCAAAAGGTAGGGGAAAGCCTGATCACCTTAAAAGAAAGGTTTCAGGAAGCTGAAGCAGTTAAGGATAACAGCTTGCTGCCCAGGACCACAGGGTGCACACCTCTCAGGAGACTTGCAGTGTTGTACACTATTGTCCAAGGATTAATCAGACATACTCAAAGTGTATTGGATTCGCCTGGCATCATAGGGGATTCAAAGAGATTTTAGCACAAATCAAGACTGCAGGAAGTCATTGATATGGCAGCAGTTTGAAGCAAAGGTTTAAACAAATCTAAGTACGTGTTCAAGGAAACGGGAAGCACAGAGAGTTTTGAGGCATGAAGGCATCTTAAGCAATTTGTCTTGTCTGCTTGGCATAAAGCACACATTTTCATTCTCCTCTCCTAATAAAACCAACAAACACTCTTCTTCAACGAACAGCATATTTTACAGTATATACTAAATCTTTTTACTTTTTTGACCTTCTGAGTAGAGTATGAGGCTTTTATTTGAGTTTGATGCAAAACATCTCCAGCTCTTTACTTGAGACACCTGCATTTAATCTATGAATATTCTCAGAAGTTTTTTATACTCTGCAAGAGAAGGCTGCAATCATGCAACTCAGATGTGATTACTAGTCTAAATCACTCACCAGGTCACATTTGCTTTGAAAGCCAGTATCTATCATATGGATTCCTGAACCGATTTTAACCTACAATTGAAAACAATGAAGCAAGTCAGGAAAAACTAACTGTGACAAGAACATTCTGTCAACATCCCACATATACGGAGGTCCTGAAGATACTCAGTACAGATCTACGTTATTGACTGCAGTATAATAGAAAAATACCCAAAGGAGACTTGAATGAGCAATGTTAAGGTACCATTAGCAGTCAAGTGATTACTTTGAGCTCAGAGAAGGCTGTTTATCTAATGAGGAATAAACATAAATAAATAAATAAAAATAAACATAGTTAAAAGGCAATGATGAAAACTGAGATTTGCATGCCAGAACCCACAGGTATGAGAGGGTTCCTAATGTAAGTTGGCACTTAATTAACCCAATTACCCAACTTAAAGTTCCAGTTCAACAAAAGCATACTCAGGACACTCTAATGTTACTGAAGTTTACAGAAGTTGGTGGATGGGAAGTGCTTTGATGAAGAGACAGAAATGAAGTCAAATCCGATAGACATTTTTTTCAGTTGAACAAATTTACAATTACAACTGGTTGGAAAGAAACACCAAGAATTTCTTTCAGAAATTTCTGAAAATAAACCTAGTTTAAAATCTCATACATTAAATTAAACACTAAAGATTGCTTTTTCCTTCTCCTGCCTTTCTCTCCTTCTACATCCATTCCCCCTNTTACAATTACGTTGGAAAGAAACACCAAGAATTTCTTTCAGAAATTTCTGAAAATAAACCTAGTTTAAAATCTCATACATTAAACACTAAAGATTGCTTTTTCCTTCTCCTGCCTTTCTCTCCTTCTACATCCATTCCCCCTACCTGCACTTTCTTATTTTCCTTTCTTTCCTTTACCTTTCCAGCAGAAAAATGGCAAAGCGGAAAGGCAGAGAAATTGTCTTAAAAAATACGTAACAACTTTTGAAAACCCTTTTTCCACAGTTCTCCTGTTAGAGAAAAGCCTACTTCACCCGAGGTTATATAATTTTATTTATTTTTTATTTTTTTATTTTTTTTTTTTTTATTTTTTTTTTTTTTATTTTTTTTTTTTTTATTTTTTTTTTTTTTATTTTTTTTTTTTTTATTTTTTTTTTTTTTATTTTTTTTTTGACAGGCTTTTACTTCAAGCTTCTTCAAAAGCCAGGCATTAACACCCTTCTAGCAAAGAAATTACATCCAGGCTGTTAAGGCTACTTTCAAGCAATGCCATTTAACAAGACTGCACTAGACTGTCTGCCTAGCAGCTAGTTTCTCTTCTGAAGAGCCTAAAAACAAATGATATAATCCTGCAGGTTACAATATGTGCGCAGAGCTCCAAAGAAGGTCTGCAGAAAACTACACAAACTGCAACTGGTCAAGAAACTCTTTTAGCAATAACAATTCAATTACTTAATGCAAACAAGTTTCTTGGATCCCCCTTTTGCAGACATTTGGCTTTCCTTCATCCACAGCCAGACAGTGAAAGACATGCATAGAGCTATTTTGGAACCCACTCCCTACCTACTTTTCTGCTATCACACTAGCACAGGCAGTGCCACTACCACAGTTACTATGTTTGGAGCCTTATTTTAAGGCAGACCCTCCAAACTGAAGAAGGGCAACCAGGCCCATCCAAGGATGATGCTATTGTTTTCACCAGTGTTTCACCAATACTTCTCCTTACCTTCCTCTGACTTTCATCCTTAGCTAATTTAGGCTATGTTAACGACATCTGTAATCCCCTTCTTACAGTAATTATTCATCTGAGCCTTTCAAATCAGTACAAATGCAATTGATGAAAAACGTATCGGATGAAATTTATCTTTTTTCTTCAACGAAAAAGGCTGAAGTAAAACCAGTTTGGGCTCAGTTGGGATTTTGGAGGGATCCATTTGAAAATTATTTCTAAGTGAAGGCCATTTGACAGCACCTTTCTTTCATTCAGATACAACAAACAATAACATCTCTGAAAAAAAGGAAGAGTTTTATAATTTAAAATGATCAAAAAGAGTCTCTACTGAGAACACATGAGCTTTAACTTGCACAAATCCTGACAAAAGCATAGCTGTGCTACTGCAAAGATCTGATCAGTATCCATAACAACAACATCAGTTTCCACATGCTGCAGAGTATTATTAGGAAGACCCAAGGCAGGACAAATTTCTTCTTTCAATATTCTCATTTTTCTTCTTTGTATTGCTAGGGTGGTAGCAACTAAGATAAACTGTACTGCTCTTTTGACCCAAGTATTTATTAGTATAGTAGCATTAAATGTAATTTTCATCTTCTCAGATCTACAGTTATAACTACAGGAACAGAAAACAGGTAGACTAGATGAGCTCTAGAAAGGTGTACCATTGCTGTTCTTGATTAGTTTGCCCCTTCAGCAAACACAGGTAACTAATTCAGATAACAACTGTGAAATCCTGGCCCCAGGGGACCCAGTGGTAAAAGTCACAATAGTCACAATTAGTCTTACTCAAAACGGAACAAAAACACCAATGAAGACTTACTGTTTTATTTATTTCAATCGGTATTTTAAAACATGTTACAATATAATATTACCAGAGGCAAATTAAGAATAGTGGTTTTAAAACAAGGTAATATTTCAAAGTAGGAAGTTTCATAAAAAAGCACCACTTGAAACTAGTGTAGTTTTCACAGTGCACTGCAATCTGCAGAGACCACAGAACAGAGGAAGCATCCAAAATATCAGAACAGACTTAACATATTCTGCCTGCTTTTTGACTTCACAGCATAAAAAATTTGCATAGGTAACAGAAGACACCCAGGTAAAATCTTTGACTTTGCAAAATGTTTCACAATACAAAACAATGCAGGTTTTTGTAAGCCAAATCCTTTTTCCTGTTGTATGAGCAGCACTATACAACCTAAATTATTTTCCTTCTGTAATGGTCAAGTTTTCTACAACAACCTGTTGCCCATTATGTGCATAACATTAATGAAACAACCACCTGCCTTCTTGGAGGTACTTACTAAGTTAAACTCCCTGTACAGTTATTCTGCCAGCCTCATACCTACTCTATTACTTGATGAATACCTCAATTGGAAACACTGTCTGGCAGAAAGGACTGGAAAGACTGTCTCCAGCTATTCTAACCATATTCATGAACATGGCATCAAAAGATACAAAAGTTTTTAAATTAATTCCATACTTCACAGTATTATATTGTGCTAACAGAAAGAAAACATATTAAAAAAATACAGAAGTTCAAAAGTTGTAAATATAATCAATAAGATATACCTGTCAATAAAGCATGCAATGTATTACAGCAAATAGGATAAGTGCCATAAAAGTAGCTTTTATTGTACATTATATGATTCCTGTTGAACTTTATCTTATTTAGGATCATAGTGCACCACTCAATGTTGCATGGTATGAGGGAATATATATCATTTTCATAGACACAAAGGCCATAAACTATGCCATTAATTAGGCTATCATAAATCCACACTGACTTCAACACACTCGCTCCAAATTCATGCTACTACAACCAAGGTCAGTGAGTGGTCTGAACTATGGATTCAGGGTTTTTTGATTTTCCAAAAAGGGAGAGACATAGAAGAGGCTCAAATGTTCAGACTTTTCTTGCTTGAAATAAGGCTAAAGTTGCTATAAATTGCAATTACTACATATTTAGTAGACCTTTTTTTAATCATGTAAATACCTTTTCACAGTTGACATTAGCAAAATAGCATTAGATGCATTATCACCACCAGATGGATGCAAAATACTGCATTTCTGCCTCTGTGCATCTAAAAATCTACTCTGAATTTGAAGGTAATTACAGGTACTCCCCCCAGAATCCTCTGCAAACATTCACTACACTGAAGAATTCATTCACTGAAACCTCTCTTAGCTGTAGTAATGTTCACTTGTACTTCTATGGTAGTTTCTGCACTCTTTAATAATGGTGCATTTAAATGCAGGTACCACCAAGGTGTGCATAATACAGGATTTGAGTTATCAGTCTCTTCCATAGTCAAGAAATTCCACTGGTATCACAATCTCACTCAAATAAAGCATACACATACAAATCATAGCATTACATTTTCTATATGCTATATAGAGGCAAATGGTTACTATATTCAAGTAACATTTGCACTTTGCTGAAATGTACCATATTATGTCTAATGTCAGATTCTGGTATCTGCTACAGAGATTTAAATCTAGAATGATTCTTAAGTTGCCACTATTCTGGGGAGTGAAGCCTTTAACACAACTTCATAGCGCAAAATAGCAAAGGAAAACAAGGGCTTACATCTGTGAGACAGTGACTTTCTTAACTTCCTCAAAAAGAAAATCGCAAGTGTATCATTTTGAGCTTTCTCTAACATTGTCTTTCCCTCGAATGTTACCTAGGACTGCTCCCAGTAGGGCTGCTCTTACATCATGTGCAGCCTTCTACAGAAAACAGATGGATATATCAGAAAACTTTAACTCTGTGGCATTTCATCTTTGATCAGCCTTAGCAGACTTCCAGAGTGAAGTACCCAGAAAAACTCCTGTGCTTCTAGGTAATGCAGTTCTTCCATGTATCACAGATATATATGCTTTCATTCCAGACGTCTTCTCACCATCACTACAAAATATCGTCTGTAACAAGGACAGTGTTTTGCAAATGCTGAAGACCTTTAATATTAGCTTCAATGCATCCTTCATGATGACCTTGTGAGAACAAATGAGAGCCTGGCTATACATAGGCACTGAGACCCCTGTCACAGGCTTTGGGAATACCATGATTGAACTTGCTACGGTTTGCATACTTATGCTGCCTTACCACAGTGCCCACCCTGTGAGGGAATGCTTAGACTTTGTAGCTGAAAGCAAGGAAAACTACTATTCTCTATTTGAAACAGGAGAGTAATTTGTCCAAAGCCTGCATCTTTAAGTAAACACTTGAAGAAAAAATAGATGATGGAAAAATAACTGCAGCTGTTAAGGTCAGAGTTATAAAGTTGTAAGTAAAAACAGAACTGCCACATAGAAACCTTGCACTTGGGTTCATTCTTTTACACAAAATTATGGGAGGAGACTATACAGCAAAAACAGTGTGACAAACTCCAAAACAGGTGGAGAGCACAGGAAAGTACATATATTTTAGAAAAAATACTCAGGCAGCCAACTACATTAAAGCTATATCATATGTAATATTCTTTCTTTCAGTAAGGTTGATATAAGGCAGCTTGTAAGTGCATTATTAATCTCCATTTTCTATAATAACATGTGACATACATCTATTCTTTAGCAGGGATGGTGAAAGAAGACTGGAAAGAGTTGAGCTATGTGACAGTTTGTACCATTTACTCCTAACAAAGGAAATGAAAAAGGAAAGCAAAGTAGTGTTTGTGAAGGAGAAGAGAGGCAATGAGAGAAAACACTCTACATATATTAGGAAAAGAACAGTTTGATGGAAGAGTTGGAAGAAGACAAAAAGGTAGTGTCACTGAATGCACCGTTTCCTTGAACTGGGTGATTTAACAAAAAAAAAAAGAAAAGAAAAAAAACCCACAAAAACCCCCCAACCAAACAAAAAAACCCAACCAACAAAACCACCCCTTTTGACCAGTTCAGCACAATAAATATGCTTGTGAATGGTGCTTCCTTTTGGTCAGAAAAATATTTTGTCATTTATAAGAAACAGAATAAAAATTTCATTTCCAAAAGACTCACTTTCAAGACATTCTTTAAATACTTGGGTTTTATCTTTTATAAGTATTCTCTTAGAATAGACTCCCTGCTCTTTCTCTTATCTGCTCTTTAGAACAGACTTTCTTCTTATCCTGCAACTTTACACTGGCAAAACTACAATAGGGGAAAAAAACCTTTGCATATTATTTGCATGCAGATTATTCCCAAGTGAAATTCAAAGAGTCATTAGTTCCAATGTTTTCATGGTAAAAGCAATGTTCTATTTTTGACCAAGTCCATTTCTATATTAAGCACATCTGCTCCAGTGTTACCGTATTATCCTCTAGGATACCTCTAGGTTAAAGCATGTTCTCTCCATTTATAGAAAGCACATTTTATACGATGCAGACAAATTAGCCTCAAAGTGCATTTCAACTTGTCATTAGCCTGTTGCAGTGAAGAAACCAAAAGAAAGTTTCCATTATTTGGCTGTGCTGCTTTCAGTTGCAGTACTAAAAGGTATGTATTCACCCTCACCAGCAGTTTTTTTGTGGTCCAGAAATAACCGATGTTAAGACAAAACTTTATTAAAAATAAGAGCTTGATCTGAATTTAAGGTTCCTCTGCCTGAAGATGACAACAGAAGTAAAACCCTGGAACACAGGAAGCTCTCTTTAATACTGATCATTCAGTTATGATTATATTTAAATATTCCTAAAACTGAGAGCATTTTAGTGGGACAATCTGCTCACGTCAATACAGTAGAAGGTATCAAACATTTATAAAATCAGAGTGGAATCCAAATGCAATTTAAACCCCAGTTCTGTGCTAACTTCACTATACAGAAATTAAGATGAAATCCATAAAATAGATATACTGGTTCCGTGTTCATGTGTGATTTGATTGATCCTTCCACGCACACAGTCAAGAGAAACTGATATCAGTGTTCCATTACGTACTTCGAAAGACGCACGGAGGGACACACTGGTCCATATGCTTCCCTCTGGCATCTGACCTCCAATCTGCTGAGCAATTGCTGTGGGTTGCATGTGATCCATGGTCAACTGATTGAGAGTCATTTTGAGCACATCGCATGAGTGGATTAGCTTTAAATTAAACGCAAGGCTGGCAACCCCCTTTTCAGTAAAAATGAAATACTTCTGAGCAAGCTGTCCAGAAGAAACCAGCTGTATCTGCTTCTCACTGGATGAGACCTGGGTGAAATCTAGTAATTTGTTTCTCACAGCTCCAGTAGGCAGCCCTGTAACAGAAACTGTGGCTGATATGGCACTTGAAACTGCTGAAGGGATCCAGATGAGGCTAAACATGCTAATTCCAGAGCTATCTCCAAAATACCGAACATTGCACTGTGCAGGAGAAAGTATCTCAAAGCTAATCAGATCTCCAGCACCGACTTTTGTGGCCCCAGAAGCAGATATTGATGTGTCTCTGTAATTTACCCCAGATTTAAATACGTTCATTAATTCACTGTTGGTACCATTCCTATTGAAGTAAGAAATTAAGGAGAAACCCTCCCGGACACATGTATGACCCATGGAATACAATGCCTGGTGGAACACAAACTTGACAACACCAGTTTCAGTGAACTTTATAGCTCTGCCATCATGAGATAAACTTAGCATGTAAGGGTCAGAAACAGAAATTATTTTAAAGGTAGGTCGATAGTTGGTTTGATAATGCATTGCTGTTGACATTTGTGCACTGAGTGCCACAGCACCCGTGTCATGAGACAACCAAAACAAACTGAGTGGGGTACTAAGATCATAAATATTTAAGTCTTTACTTTGATTGCAGAATTGATTTGGGCTCCTCAAATAAACAGAAAGAGTTTGGCTGGGCTCCACTTCAGCAGCACTGCTTAAACTAGTGCTCTGGAAATACCTTCCTTCTGGCTGTTCAATGCGAACACCGCTCAGTTCATAGCCTTCCTCACTGCCATTAAGCTTTAAGGAAAGTTGCAAAAAATTCCTGCAATTGTGCTTTACTGCAAAGTTGAGGTCAGTCCACACCAGACCATGTTGCCTGAATACGAGGTTGTTATCTTCAGTGGATAGGATTTCACAGGGAAGCTTTCCTTTTATCTTCAAGTTCAAGCCAGAGTAGACCTGAGAGATGCCAGACTTTACATAAGGTAGAATGATGTTTGCAGCCCAAGACTCTGAGAGCTTGTTTTCACTGGTTACTGAACAAACTGTGTCACTGACTGTGGAACAAGGCACAGCCACCATTCCATCTTCACACTGTAAACACGCTTGACATTCCTGCATTTCCTTATTAAAGAAATACTCCTCTCCACACATTCCCAGAGCTGCATCTTTCTCAGCAATTCCAAGGCATCTGAAACCACCTGTTCACAGGAAACAGACAATATTTTTGTCATACCTTTAAAATACTAAAAATAAGAACTCTACAGCTCCACATATAAAGTATCTTTGATAACATGTCTAATCTTAAAGGAGAAAACAGAAGACAATTATGATGTTAGATAACTTTGTGCTATTACAGGAACCTTGAAAGCAAGCAGAGGAAATATTTGGCATAACTCACGTTGCTCAAGCCGAGTCCAGTGGCTTAGAGTGGGAAAGGAGTTAGTTACTACATAAAGGCAATTCTAACCAAAACCTGTAATGAATCAGATACAATGATACTCCTCCAAAGACACTCCCTTCTCTAAGGTAAAAGGCACAGTGACTAACTGGTGCACTGAGCAGCAAAGGTATTTTCAACTAATGGAGAGTTCTCCTATACAGTGTGCACTCTCTGCCCAGTTGTGTTATGGAGTAGCACAGTTGTAGCTGTGACTGCTAAAGCAGTGCTTTTCAGCCCAAGGGACACAGACACTGGGTATTCTGTGTACAGTTTTCAAAGAACCTGCAATACACGTATAATAAAAAAAAAAAAAAAAAAAAATAATTTTTAAAAAAAAAAAAAAAAACAAAAACAAAAAAACAAAAAAAAAAAAAAAAAAAAAAAAAAAAAAAAAAAAAAAAAAAAAAAAAAAAAAAAAAAAAAAAAAAAAAAAAAACAAAAACAACAAACCCACAAAACAAAACAGAGCTGCAACCAGCAGGGTTAAAGTCATTATGCAGAAGTCCACACATTTAAAAGGTGGAAAATCACTGCCCTAAAACACAAGACAGCAGTTGTCATGATAGTCTAAAGTTAAAATAAAACACTGCTGCAAACAGTAAAGAGAGTATCTAGAGCTGTCATTTGAAATTACTTTATTTGACATGAAACAATTTTATGCTGTTAAATGGCACACCATGACCTCAGTGGATCAAAGAATACACACCCAAAGAGAAGGTTTTAAAAACAGCCTGTAATTTTCTATGGCAATTTTCCAAGAGCACTGCCAGCTGCCAATGCCTACAGCTGGAGCAGCTGGTGCCCAAAACCTTAGTGCATGGAGCCTTCAGGAGCTAAATCAACACACAAGATTTGAGGTACCCTAAAGAATAACCACTTGCAGTTTGTGACTTTAATCATTAATACACTCACTTGTGCTTTTTTACCACCACATTCAAAACTCAATAAACATCTTTCTGATAGCTCTTCTTAAATATCCTTTACTGTCTAAACATGGTGTTGTATGTTTGCCCTGTTCCTCATCTGGAGGAATATATCTGGGCTGGGATCTGCTCTCAGACTGAAACTACAAGCATTTGACATGGATTCCAAAAGCCATTTTTCTCCATCGCTAACCCCAGGGTAGAGCTGGCTACACAGACTGCTAATACAGGCAGAAAAGCACACCACATACTGCAAACTGCAAGACCGAGCAGTACAGATGCACCTGGCCCACAAGGGAGGCCAGGATACTGGCTAAATTTCACTTCTAAGACTACATTATTCGGCAGAGAACACCAGGCACTGTTAATTTATACAGACTTCATATATTCACCCTCATATCTTTGTCTATTTATGTTTCATTCACTTAAGCAATGATTCTCCACTAACACTGATATGTAGGACTACACAATTTATGATACAAGAACATTCTTTGAAAACAGGTATCATTTAGTCTAAAAAGCTCACTATAGAGCAGTAAGATGTTTCCATTGGAAAAAAAAAAAAAAAAACCAAAAAAAATTTAAAACTTTTTTATTTTTAAAAGAGTTTGGCTTTT
>NDXB01018194.1:18143-61058 GCA_002631895.1 Agapornis roseicollis
GAAAGTGTCTGGCTTTTCCTTTTTTTTTTTTCTCTAATGAGAAACAAAACCCAAATAAATGAGATCGTATTTTTTCAACTTAGGATACGTTAGAGGAAATACAGGGAAAAAAATCCTAAACAAATTTTTGGATTGAAATAAATTTTGACCATGCTGTAATTGCTTACACAACACTTCTTAACCAGTTCTAGTTCTCAAATCAATGGCTCCTCCATCACTGAGCAATACTGGATGAACTGCTATTGAGTACGCAAATACAGATGGTTCACATAGAAGAGAAGACCTGCAGTAGTGCCTAGAAATAATTCTTATGCTATTTGGTTCTTTAAAATATTTTAACGTGTATGTAAGGATCTTTATAAATGTTAAGTTTTATATATACATGTGGTGACTACTCTTCACCAATTTGCTGTCTGGTCGTTCGTTACTTACATCTGCAGCAGGTGTTTCCCCTGCACATACTTCAAATAAATGACTTCAAAGCAGCACACAGGCCACTTTATAGTGTGGACACAGTGGCAAGAGCAGCATCCTATCCTTTGTTCAGAAGAGGTCTAGCAGTAAATAACAGCCAAACATCAGAAAGCCAGTACAGTGGCATGCTGTGACAGCTTTCCACTTCTCTGTACTGCCTGACACCACTTCCTGGCTCCTGCTCTGGTCACTGCTGCACCTGGTTTAACAGCCAGTAGCCCAGCAGAACTCAAACGCCTTTTGTGAAATAAAGGATCTCTGCAGCACATTCACCCACCCTTGCCATACATGGATGCCAGGCAATTGCAAGGCAATTACAGTAAGCCAAGCATGTATTTTTGTGCTGTTACCACTCATAACTGCCTGACACAAAGGTAACATTCAAGCAGATTCCAAGTATGACCCCCTATGTCAAATCTGGATCATCACAAATCAACACAGCTAATTACAAATCATTGGGGCTATCTGTCTAGGTTCTCTTTACTCTTTCCCCAGTAAGTTCTACAGTATGCACTCCTTAGCTTGCATAGCATTCTGGAGAGAATGCCTTTCTTTGATTCCACCTGGTGGATTCACACCAAAAACAACAGTCTGACTGCTCTCCCATGACTGTCTAAGAAGGAAGTGATGCACTGGACTCCATATTCACTGATTAGGTAGCTCCAACTGTCATTGCTCCTTGACCATTAGCCTTTAATCAAATAACCTAACAACTCTCATTGCAGAGAAAAGTGAGAAAAAGTGGAAGAATCATAGTACCAACTAGGTTGAAAAAGACCTTCAAGATCAAGAAGGTATGACACAGAGGAAATTGGAAGTGTAAAGAAAGAGAGGTTTCTCATTGCATGTTTCTTCATTGTTATTTGCTCCGTCATCCTTCACACTGTACAGGGAACATGAGTTGCTAAAGATGCAACAACTTTTGCATGCAGCTCAAGAAACTACATACAACATCTGGAACTCATATGTCAGATCACACCCCTATCTCCCCTACATTACCCAAAACAGACATTCAGTTTCAGTCTCCCTTTTGACATATTAATTGCACTTGTATAGGATAATGAGCTATCATGAACAGACAGGCTGAAAGCAGCAGTCCTCTCCAATGAAAAATAAAAGAATGCTCTCTCTTCCATGTGAGGCAGGGGTGACATTGACAGGACATTAATTTCTGATCCAGGTGATAGGAAACAGTTTGCTTTCACATCTTTACAAGCTACCATTAAAACTGGGAGAGAAGGAATCAAAGGAAGAGTCCTCTCCTTTTAAATACATTGCTACTGCTTTCTGTGGTCTAACACACCACCACCATCCGTTTCCTGGCAGTATTTTGCCCTCACTTACGTTCTTCTAGCAGCTGTATAGACCCACTCTTGGTCTGGGCACCCCCCGCCTCCCCCATCCCCCCCTCAGAACCCACTGAGTAAATTCCTTCCCTATTCCAAGCCACAGACTAGAGCAACACCAAATGACTACCACATTGGTGATTCTCCTTTCCTAGGGCTGCACTTCCTTCCACAAAACCACTAACTCAACCAAACCCAGTCTCTTACTAGAGATGAGACAAAGCTTTACACCTTTCCAATGCTCTGTCTCAAATTTTGTGCCCTAAGATGTCTTGCCTCTAACTGCCCACCACTAAGACTGTCTACAAGTGTCACCCTCTTCTATTGTAAGACTAATGGTATTTTGTCTACAGTATTTACCACATCAGGCAATCCTAAGTGCTCTCTTCCTCTAGCTAATTCCAGTTTCCTGTGGTGTTTGTAGCAATATCAACCAACCCACCACAGCTCCTGCCCAGAGGAAGTAAGGACAAATATAAGAGAGACCATGTCTTCTTTTAACCCTTTCCTAGAACCAATTCCCTCCCCCTTTTTTCTCCACCAGTGGCAGGGTGCAAATAGGACAAAATCACTCATAACCGGCTGAAAACATCCCTTGCCCCTCAGAGAGGCCACTTCCTTTTTACAGGTAAGGAGTCTAGAGCAGGAAAAACATATAACCTAATAAGCCCTCCCTTGGTTATTTGACTAAGAGCCCTCGGTTAGAGGTCACAACTGGTGAAATGATCAATTTGATCACAGAGTTCCTCTCAAGTATGTGTTTTGGTTTTGTTTCTGACCAAAACTTAGACAAGTAGAAAGAAAACTAGAAGCTGGATATAATTTGCTCCGTATGACTATTAATTTTGCTCTCGTGTCTGACTGTCATAAGAACTAGCGAAGGCAAAGTGTGCACTACTGAATTTGCGTCAAATTCTGTTCTTAGATGTCTGAAAAATTCCCCCGAGGCTCTGCACATGATGAAACTGTTGACAGTTCCTCAATATTTGACAATATTGTTACAAAAGAGAATAAGATGGATGGAGGGGAGGCTTCATGAGAACCTTCATTAGATCAAATCAAATATCTATCCCAGTGCAGAAGAAAAATAACAACTATTATTCTCCATTAGTAGTAACATCTTTGATTTTTACCCCACTTGTACCAGCATAAACAAGAAGAAGTCAGCACATAAGTGAAAATTAAAACCAAAGCATATAAAACCCTTCAAAAATAAGTTAAAAGGGACCATCCAATGCTCCTAATGGGTATTATGCCCTAATAGCCTATTGTCCACACAAACTGCTATCAACTTACAGCTGAGTGGTTTTCAGACCCTTTGATTCCACCAAGCTGAGCATTGCTATTCACAAACATACAGGCCCAGGTCCTTTTCTATGTCTTTGGTCTGCTCCTTAAGATCGAATTATCTTCATTCTTCAATTATCAGAGAATATAACTTACCCGGAGTATTCAGGCATTTTATCCTCTCACCACAAATGCGTGGAGATTCAGTGCATTCATCTCTGTCCTGAAAATCACAAGAATCACATTGAAACACTGTAATGCAACAACTTTAATTCAAAAGAGGCACTTCTTCAGCATCTGCCACTCTCATCTGTTAGAAAAAAGCATATGTAGGGATAGAGAGCATGATCCCATAAACATGCATGTCACCTGTTTTAACAAGGTATTCAAAAAGACAGTGTGGTGTCCACAGAGAGTAACAGTGTGAAAATAACCAGCTAAATGTATTGGGTGCATAACTAACACTTGTTACAATCCATGATCTTTAAGACAGTGCCTCAAGGATGTTATAACAATCGAGAGTGTTAGAAATGGCTGTTAGAGACATTTAGTCTAGGAGGAAGGTGCTAACCCAAAAACACACAAGAAAGGTAAATGATAGAGTAGTTATTTGCTGTCAACAAGTCCTCCTTTCACCCTACAGCAGAGGGGAGGGGAATAACGAGGGGAAAGAATAACAGACTATATTTGCATTTAAATGTTAGCATTAAAGAAACCTGAGACTAGCAGAGAGGGAACTCACAGACTCTTTGAGGTTCTCAGTATCTTGGGCTTAGGTCACCAGCTGACCTAATGTTAAGAACTGTGGGCAACATTTGGTAAACAAGACAGTGCTTTAAATATCAAGTTCTCCATATATTTTAGGACTTCTAAATGAGAGAAAGTGACCAAAGAACCATCTTATTTTGATTACACACTAGGTTTGTATTTCATAATAAAACGTATTTTACCACAAAATGTATTAAATAATAAAAGCATGTGGTTTACATTTTTATGTTTGTATGTTATGTTTAAGCTGGAACTAGTTTTTACATTAGTTTTAACTGACAACTTCTGTTTCCAAGCTTATAAATACATACTTGACCTCTAGTTTTGTTCAGTAAAGTTTTCCTCTGCTTTTCAGAGATGTCTAGAAGTTCCTGCATAAACAAATCTAGCATGCATAGATTTACATGTTTTAGAATGCCTTTGCCTACCATGATGAAAAGAATTAAAGTTCTGCCAGCTGCCAGGTTTGCAAAAGCATCACACTCAAGAGGCACAGACTAGTGGCCCATTTAGAGCAGTAAATGGTAAAGAGAAAAGCCACAAAAAACTTCAGGCAGACTTTAAAGTGCCATGGACCCATTTGGCAAAACACATGCTTCAAACTGGATCTTTCTAGCTGTCGAAGTAGTCCTTTCCAGAAGGCTATCCCAGTATGTTCAACACAATACTTCAAAAGCAATAACTGAAAAGACAGAAAACTATATTTCACCTGGCAAATCCGATCAGAGTTTGCAGAACACTCAGCCATTTGGAAAAAGCCAGCAGGACACAATGTGCATTTTTCACATTGTGATGGTTTCTTTTGGAAATTGCAAAATTCATCACTTTCACAAAGGCCACAGTCCAGCAAAGACTCCCCAACATTAATCACTTTTGCATCCACTTCTACCTTATGCACAGAGTATGACTTCTGGAGCTGATTTCTGACCTGGTTCTGAAGTCCTTGAAGGTGACTTTCAAAATAATTTTGAATATCTTCTTGCAGACTCTGAAATGACATTTGCTTCACCGTATCAAAAAGCATGCCATATTGGACTTTGATCAGATCCATTTGCTCATACATTTTTCTTTGCTGTTCAAGAATCTCCCGTTGCTGGCTAACCAGTATGTGCTGCTGTTCAGCAAGTTTTTGCTGCAAATCAGCAATGATCTGCTGTTGGCTTTTTAGCATTTCAGTAAATTTCTCATGCCCTTTTACAAGGTGCAGCTGTAGTATTAAGGCATCTTCAGATGGAACTTCATTTTCTCCTGAAATACAAATGATAGATTATCATTATTATTATTATTAGAAAAAACAGCATTCTAGCTGGCACTAGTATCTCTTCAAAGGCATTAAAATTTTAATAAGCTAATGAAAAGTCTCACTAAATTCCAATCATGTTTATAAGGCCAGCTCCTTTACTATCTTTGTAGCCTTTTCTTGGGACCACAAGGTCTTCCATTTCGTATGCAACACTTACAGTTGTAGACATTAAAAATGTCGTAATCAAGCCTCCTGCTTCAGGGCATGAATTAATCATCACTGGGGTTCAATAACAGATTAATCATTCCCATGTACATGCTCAAATACAGTAAAGAGTAAATGGTCAATTTTTACTGTAGAGGTGATAAAATGAGGTGATAAAAATTGCTGAGAATACTAAACTATTAAGGATAGTAAAAGTAAGGGTCAATTGCAAAGAGCTGCAAAAGGAGTCTATGATACTTGGTAGCAGCAATAAAATAGCAAACAAAAAAAAAATCAGAGGAGATAAAGGTGAAATCAGGTACGCACTGGGAAAAAAAAACCATCCTTTTTGTATCAGATATTGTACTTGTAGATTATTATTATTACCATTTGGACACAATCTTGAGGTAATATATCTATATACAGCTGATGTTGGGCTACAGAGTCATGTAATCATCAGTTCAGCGCCCAACAGGTCAAAAAAGGAAAATAAAATGCTAGACCTGATTAGAAAAGGAATGCATAACAAAAGCAAATATATCATTATGGTGGTATATTAATCAACAGGGCACCTTTAATACAGCAAGAAGTCTTGGTTCCCCATCTCAAAAAAGAGCGTAGAAGAGTTCACAAAAGGGCAGCAAGGAAAATCTAATGTATGATATTGTTACAACATGAGTAAGTACATAGGGCTTTTCAGGTGGGGGGAGGAAACAAAACAAAACAAAAACCAAAAAATACCAAGCAACTGTGCTGTATTACAGGTGTCCTAAAGGAAGTGGATATGTAAAGACTCTTCAGTCTTTATTCCAATACAAAAATTAGGAGACATTAAATGAAGGCAGCAGTTTCAATACCTGTTCTTTCAGGTTCATTGTTCAATCAGGTCCAGAAAGATGCTGGCCAATGTATAACACAAAATCAGTTTGGGGCTAAAGATACACAGGCATCAATCAGGATCAGGTAATCTGAGTGACAAACTATCAGATCTAGGCAAATATCATGCCATGCTTTCCACAGTATTCACTGCTGGCCATTGCCTGAGAGAGAATTCTGTATCCACACAGTCATTCTTCTCTTCTTATGTAGTACTGAATTTTCTTCTTTTAAGTGCAGAACATGGAGGATGAAACAAACGAACGAACAAACAAAAAGACCAGAGCCAGTCTCTATTTACAGTTCTCCAAACACTTTGCTGTTCAGTTACTTTTCTTCACAGAATACAGCACACTTTTTCATTATTATTACTATTTTCAGTATTTGTTTAACTATTAAGGCAGTTTGCAGGGTACTGGATTTGAAGAAGTAAAGATCAGGATCCAAGAAAGGCCACACTCCCAACACAAGTTGGAAATGTCTGCTAAATTATATCCCCAGATCTCCTTCTGTCTAACATGAACAAGTAATTCTGTGAAGATCAGAACCAACATCAATTGATTCTCTGTGAATTTGTGCCTTCCATTTGACTGGCTAAATAAGTAGCACTACATTTGCTACCTTTCTTCTTCAGAATACAGAGCCACAAACAAGCTACTTCTGTCCTCCCACCTGAAAGGATTAACAGATAGAGGCAAACATTCAAATGCTCATATTGCACTCTCTTCTCTCTTTAATCACCTCTTACAAAGTTTATACAACCCTGCCTAAATTTAATACCTCTACTCATTTTCAGATTTGCCTGACATCAGCCCATAGGCTTGACAGATACTGGGCAGCAAGACAGTTACAAGCATACTGTGATTACCTATCAAGATTTTTCATCACCCTACATAGGCTCCATTTGTGCTTGAGGCTGGAATGACACTAACAAATTCCTTTTCACAACACGTTTACTCTCAGAAGCCTGGCTTACAACAAAAAATACAGGCAGAAGAGTGCAGGTCTTTGCCAAGTATTTTCACTGTACAAGTGACAACACAGTACAAAAGGACTTCAGCAAGAGTTACATCTTCAAATCAGACAAAGTCTGAGGAAAAGGACAGCCCTTACCTAGCCAAATGAAGCATAGGCATCTAGAAAAACTGCCGATGAAAGTTGGCATATCGAGGCTTTAGCTACTATGTTGACTACTGTCACTTAGTTGGGTTTTGGTAGATCTCCCTGTAAGTTTTCTGAGAGGGACTTCGCCCTCTTCTACATTAATATGATTTCTTACATGCTGAGATCACATGTAAGAACAGGGCTCCATGCTAGTACTATAATCCAGTTAACGATAAATATAAT
Organism: Agapornis roseicollis; assembly: GCA_002631895.1. Classification (NCBI taxonomy): domain Eukaryota; kingdom Metazoa; phylum Chordata; class Aves; order Psittaciformes; family Psittacidae; genus Agapornis; species Agapornis roseicollis. The sequence continues at coordinate 25,689 of NDXB01018194.1, forward strand.
ATAAATGTAGTAAATAATGAGCACAATATTCTTACAATACCAGAAAGCTGAAAATCTAAATGTAGTATCTAATGTAAATGTAAATCCAAACTGCTATGTAGTATTAACAGCCATCACATTTACTATCAAATGAGCTGCCTTTATCAATAACTACAAGAAAGAGACACTTCTGACTTTAAACTTGAAATGTTAACAAATTCAGATTTGTAAGGAATAAATAATAACAAAAATGTCTAAGTTTCCCCTTTCTAGGCTTTTTGACCATCTTTCTCAATGAAAAAGTTAAAAAGAAATAATCTTCAAAGAGGTGAGGAAAGTCCAACTGCACCACTTAAGTCAGCCCAGCAAACTGCCTCTGGAGAACTGCAAGAGGGATATAGTCCAGGATGTATTACCAAACCACTTTTTTCCAAAACCACTTTTCCTCCAGTTGTCAGTGGCTGAGATTCAGGGACCCATGACAGTAGCATTCTGAATTCCAGCCATCACAAATTTATAGACAGGGAGAATACTGACTCTTCTAAGACAGAGTTATTCGGCTTTTCCCATCCTGTGAATCTGGGCTTTTCTCACACACTCAAGCAAAACTATTAGAGGAAAGATTAACTGAAGTGCGGATTGTATAAGAGACATAAACTAGAGCTTATTTCTAAGCACATACTTAAAGAGCATTTTCTTCAACCAGCAACTGGCAGGCTTACAGGCAGTAAGAATGGCTATAGTTTTAAGCACTGACTGCTTACTCACCCGATGGACCAACTTGCTTTCTATTGTCTCTGCCCTAAACAGTCTTCCAGAACCTTGTAACAACAGCCGCATGCCAGTCAATTTAGTGTTACTCCCTTTGGCAGTCTAAAGCTCAGCTGGTGAGGATATGAGGCCTAAAAAATCCTTTGCAACTGTTTTTTTCCATAGCACTGCAAAACCATTTTGAAGCACTATGACTAAACTTACACTTACCAGTATGCAGTTCCATGACTAAACTTTTATTTACTGGTATAAGAGGGCCTTCATTGCACAGTACAGTTGGTTCTACTGGCAGTTCACAATGCCAGAGTTAGAGAGCATAATAAAGCTCTTGCTTGGAAAAGACTCTTGAAAATAAGCTACATTCAATTATGCAGAAGGTTTATCTCATTTGCCAAAGAATTCTGAAGTTGAAATCTAAAACAGCTCAGATGCAGCGCCCTAAATGCGGCCTTGTTTCTCTCCATTAACAACATAAAGTTAAGTCACAGTGAGCATGTCAGATGGGGATGTCTATTGCAGACTTCTAAAATTATGAGATTTCAACTGCAAGCGATGTTTACACATTAGTAGATGACAGGATGCCAGCAATCCCATTTAACACCTTTCCACACTGCCCAGACAAGCATCAAACAGGTTCTCCCACCAGCACTACTCAGATGTTCCCATGACCACAGATGCACTATTACTTTCCACACACAGGCACACCACACACAGCTATGGCAAGATCTGTTTTGCAGACATCTGCTCCATGCTTCCAGGATCAATCCATGGTGTAAGAATAGTATCACACATGAACCTCTGCTCCATTTCCCCAGTATGCCTGGAAAGACCACACCGTCCTGAGGGCATATTGCATGGACAAGGTAGCTCTCACGAACAATCTGACACTGCAGGTAGTCACCCTACTGCGAGGAAGGGAAGGCGAAATCTTACTTGGGACCCTCCAATAGTGCCAGTCACTCCTGGCAACCAAAGGGGAGGAAAGTTGCAGGCTGCAGGCACTGCTTAGTGCTCAGGTAGCAAGAGCATGAGAACCTACAACCTTATCCACCAGGTTTGGCAGGTATGAGATATGGCAGCTGCACGTTATTTCACCCAAATGCAGGTGTTTGCAGCTGCAGAGAAGTCTACCCAAAAGAAAACAACAGAAAGATGTGTCTGATAGGAAATATGAAATATGAAGGATTTAATGGTAATTAATGAGCAAGGACTGGAACACAGAGGTATGTAAAATAAGACAATAGGAACAGGCCCTGTGCATTCCTTCTTTTGGGATGCTAGCCTTTCATCTGAAGTAAGGTATACTCACAGTGCTGCTCAGAAATAGCAGTGACAATCTTGCAGAGGAATGGGCTCATCTGATTTTAAAAGGGAGTACAAGTCTGCACTCCAGAATCTTCACCTGGCCAACAGAAGTGGTGGCTCAGCCACAGTTGGCAGGAGTTTTCCAGATAGTAGCTGTGGTACTGCAATACTGGATGAAAAGATGAAGATGCTGGTGTGATCCCCACAGAAGGGCAGTGCTGGTTCTAGCAAGGAGCTGGTGGAGAGTATTAGACACTTGCCTCATGCAAATAAGCCTGCAAACACAGACACAGTGCTGGAAATCAGCTAGAGCTCCTGATACTGGCCTGTATCTTGGAGGGCTGATATCAGGCATGGTCTTCAGCAAGCAGTCAAGTGGGCTGCACCTCACATGAATAAGGCTACAGCTGGAAGTGCTGGTGGAACTGAAGACTGGGCAGCACAGAGTGCTCCAGGCCCCCTAAAGACAGCCAGAGAATAAGATGATGTTTGGAGAAAAAAGTCATGCTGAGCTGGATGCTCTTTTTAAGACCCTCACGGAAGTACAGTATGTCTGCCTGCAGTAGCATCCAAGAAGAATTAGTTCTTTCTGTCTGTGCAGAATGCCCCTATTTGCCAGGGCTTGTATTACATAGAGATGGATTTTGATAAGGACTAAGAAAATGAATACCCTAGTACCTTTTGCAAAAGGGAGGCACAGCAGTCATGACGGTAGTGCAACAAGTATGAGCAGAAGCAGAGAAAATGGAGGTTAACCACACTGACTTCTCTAGTTTCTGTCCACCTTTGGTCATGGAGCACACAGAGGATCTGCAAGATATCTGGGAGCAGTATCAGGCAAGATGAAGGCAGACACTGTCACTGCACTAGGCACAAGGGTGTTCCATCTCATCCCTGGGACTAGAATTGACACCAAGTGTAGGCATCTGCTTTATAGGAGGTGTTACTCCACTAAGTAGACATTGATGAAGAGGCTTGACACGCACTGTCATGTCTGAAGCGGCCCCAGCCCTCAGATCAGCCACACAGATGCCACAAAGTTTAAATGACCACCTTCATGCTTTCCATTAGCTTTTAACATCAATGGGGAATAAATCACCCTTCTTCACACATTTTCTATCCTTCAGACAGGGCATTAAAACAGGACCCAAACTGCTTTATTGTCATTAAAGATCTGGTGGAGCTTCTCATGTGTCCAAATCCACATATCCCAGGCAATTACAGAACATTCTCTGCTGAACTGTGAGTATGGACACACATAGACATCTTTCTACAGGGATACTGAACTGACCAGAGCTGTGCTCTTGTCCATTGACAGACAAGTGCACTGAATTAGTTGTTTTGGGTTTTTTTTTAATCTGAATATGGTTTGGGTTTTTTTCCTGGCTATTACAAACAGACAATTTGTCTCAGGTTTCTTAGCAATGGCACCAGTCCATTCATCCTGGGTGTAGAACATACACACACACCCTACTGAAGTTGCTATATACAATGTTGCTATAAATTAACCCCCCATAAATACCAGACTGTAAAGACAGAGATAGAGGTCTTACAGTTGTTTAAAAATAGCACTAAAAAAGGTTTTACCATCTGAGACCCACAGTCAATGAAACACGTTCGTATGAAAGAGAGATGAAGGGGAGAGGAGAACCAGAGCAGTAATCCCCACACACGCCACTAAGACCAGCGCCAGATTTGCCTCCCTAATTCTCCCAAAGAGAGGGAGTCCGGTGTACCCGCACAGGCGCCTTGTGGCCGGGTTCCCAGGGGTGCTCAAGCCGCTTGGCTCAGCGGACGCCCGCCAGATGCGAGAAGAGCCTTCAGCAGCCGGCACGGCACACTGACCCGGCACCCGCCGCCCCGGGGGGTGCGGGTCCTTCCCGCAGCCCCGGCCCCCTTGGGACGCCCCCCACCTGGCTTGACGTCGCAGGTGAGCTGCACCCCCAGGGCGCCGCCTCCCCGCTCGGAAGCGGCGTAGGCGATGTCGTCCCCTGCGAACTGAGCGGCTCTCTCGGCGGCGCGCAGCAGGGCGGGCTCGGGGCAGCCCTCGGCGGCGGCAGCGCAGCCCGGGCCGCGGGGTCGGGGGCGCAGGCGGGGCAGCAGCCGGCACTCCAGGCCCTGGCAGTCCCGGCGAGTGCCGTTGGCGGCGCAGTCTCCGCCGCAGAAGGTCTCCTGCGCGCTGCCCTTGGTGGCGGGGTGCGGGTCGCTGCCGGCCGGCGGGGCGTGCGGGACGGCGTGCGGGGCCTTGCCCTGCGGCAGCCGCAGCGGCGTGGCGGTGTGCAGGAAGGAGCGCGCCGGGCGGCCGGTCCTCCCACCGCAGCGGGGCCCGCGGCAGGGCGGAGGGGGAGCCTCGCCGCCGCCGCAGGGGGGGCCGCGGCAGGGTTCGGCGGCGGGGCTGACCCCGGCGCACAGCAGCGAGAGGCAGACGCCGAGCCAGCAGAGCCCCCACCACAGCTGTCTCCCCAGCATCTCCGGCCAAGCCTGCAAGAGATGAGAGACCGCGGCGGGTCAGGGGAGCTGTCCCTCTCTGCGGGTCGGCTCCAGCCCGCCGCTCCCTCCGACCTAGCCCGCGGTGCGCAGAGCCGCTACCTCCCAATCTCTCTCCCCGCCGTGTTTGCAGGTCCCGCCAGAGCATCCCAAATCCGGGAAAAACTTTTCATGCTCCCCGCCCTGTCCCGTCCCTTCCCCTCCCCTCCCCGGTGTCTCCCGGCGTAACCTGCGGGAAGGTGCGGGCAGCGCCCGGAGCAAGTGCGGCCTCCGGGCTTGGCTCCTCAGGGCAGCTGGCCGCAGCGGGGACTGACCTCCTCCGAAAGCTGGAGGGGAATGGCAATGNGGCGTAACCTGCGGGAAGGTGCGGGGCAGCGCCCGGAGCAAGTGCGGCCTCCGGGCTTGGCTCCTCAGGGCAGCTGGCCGCAGCGGGGACTGACCTCCTCCGAAAGCTGGAGGGGAATGGCAATGTGCAACATTCCTGGGGCTTCTTTAGCATCAGATTTCCCAAGCGCCTCCCCTCCGGTCCCTCCCGGCTGCCCGGGAGGAGGGGGCTCCGCCGGGCTCTGGCTCTCCCTACAGCACTTCTTCGCGGTAAGCGTTATCCCAGGGCGTCCGGCAGGGATATGGGCACGTCTTAAAAGGTTGGCTTTCATTCCGAGTGGTTTTGTTTCTCCTAGAAAAAAAATTAATAAATAAATTGTAACCCTAAAACAATAGCAATGAAGTACACGCGCGATGCAGTTTCCAATACACAAACTTCCATGCGGCTGGAAAAAGGTATTGGTAGTTGAATTTTCTTAATTCTTACTTTGACCGTCAGAAACCTGCATCAAAGATAACCACGACGGATAGCTGCCGCTTTCTCTGAGACTACCTGTAGCGCAGCACTAACTGAAGTGGAGGGGCAATTTTGACTCTAAATCATCCAGGCAGCCGTGGTGATGTGTGTTGCTTTTGATGAGCAGCTTTCCCAGACGCCCTCCGGCAGCCCTCACACCGGGGTGTGAAACCAGCATGCCTTCCAAACGCTCCAAGGCGTGAGTAACGCCCCGCAGCTGGAGACGCCTCACTTATCTAATCTCTTCGCACAGTACCGCGGGAAAGCGACATTAAGTACGTGTTCACCTCGGCACTAGCTGCGGCGCCACGTTTTGCCTTGGGGAAGTTGGCTGTCACAGGTACAATAGCTATGAACAGAAGAACGTACAGAAATACAGAAGATACTATTTAGTGATTCGTTAACTTCAGCTTCTTTACACACGTATAAACCCCCTCAGAGTGCCTCTTAACGCTGTCCCTTTGCTATCACTTATACAAGACACATTGTTCTTTCCTCCCCCTTTTCCTCCCATGCTATCTAAAACCTGGGAATCTCCTTTTTTTAATTCGGACTGCGGGCTTCACTGTTTCCCTTCCTACCCAAAGATTGCACCAAACCCGTCACTCGGCTGGAGCGGCTTTGACTGAGCATGGTTTCTGTTGAAAAAGCAGCTTGTCGAAACCGAGATGCTGCCAGGGTGCAGGGCTCCAGCCCGGAGCAGGGAGCCCTGCATGAAACACCTGGGGGCGACAGCCAGCAGAGGGCAGTAAGCCTTCGCTCCTGCCCGGCACCCCCACTCCCCGTCCCGTCTCGTCCCGTCCCATCCCATCCCATCCACATCCCTGTCCCCTCCCGAGGGAGAAAAACGCCTCTCCCTCAATCCCCCGCCTTTCCCCTTCGTTTTTACTTCCCGTGGCGGGTGGTTTGAGGTTTCTCGAGGCCGCACGGCGGCACCTGGCCCTGAAGGAGGGGACACCAGCGAGGAGGCACCACTTCTTTAAAGGCCATTTGCATTTGTCAGTGCATTTTTTCCTGTGTGTTTCCTTGGTTCTATCTAGCTGAGGCAGCTGGATGCCCTCAAATGTTCTTTTTTTGTGTACTCTCCCTGCATGAGCCGGCATGTTGCAAAAGTCTGGACAACCTGTAGTAAGCATGTTTGCAACTGAATGGTGTTTTGCAGTATGGATACCCAAAACGATCCAAAGCTTGCTCAATATGATTAATTTTTCTTCAATCCCTAGCTTAGCCATGCAGTAGCTTTGGAAAAATTCCATGCCACATATCATCTAAACCCTATTTTGTTTTCCTGCTTTTCACAGCCTTTTCCAAGAGCAATGTACTACAATTATTTGATCCTACAGGCATTACAGACATGCTTAACCTGAATTACTATGACATCCAGCAGGACTGCTTACGGTGCATATCTTTCAAGATGCACATTTTTCTTTAATGAAAACCCAAACCAGAAAAAAGTAAATATTTTTGTCTGGTTGTTTTCCATTTTTATTGGTTTTTTTAGAAGTCTTCATTTTTCAGGCTAAAATTCCATATATTGCTGTAATTTTTAGTAAATCTTTGCCTCCAAAGAAAGCTGATAGTTAACTAAAGAAATAATTATTAAGTAAATGACAGGCATAGTAATAGTTTTGTGTGTTTCCATCAAAGTATGCTCATTAGCTGAGAAAGAAAAAGAAAAGGATAAACAAACCCCACTGCATTCTAACTCACTATCAGCCAGCATTTGAAACACCCTAATCTTGCCCAATGCTTTGTGTCATTCACTGGTTTTCAAAACATTACCAAATTTAAATTCCAAGGTGTATTTTCAGAACTGCTAAACTTCCTACTTAGAAAATCTTCTAATATCCACTGGCCTTCAGTCCTTATTTGACAGGCTTTCAAGCAACTTATTCTGTACATTGGAAAGGGATTCTGAATCAAAGTATAAATTAGCTGATTAATCGTATGTGCGTAGGGTTCTACGAGCTCCTCTTAAAAGAGCCATCACCTACAGCTGCTGATACAGACTGGAGAGACCTCAAACTTTTATTCCTTCTTTTGCTGAATGATTTCATGTCAGATAAAATGGCATGCAATAATGACCAATTTGCCTGTAGCTATACATTAGAGAGCTGCACAACTAGATAAACAGAGGATAGAGACATGTCTCTGAAACACCACTTCCCTCTGCTGTGCCCTCCATAAAGAACTAACATCAAATCTTACAAGTTAGCCGAACTCCTTTAGATGCCTATAGTGTCATCCTTTTACCAGTAACAGTTTACCATCTTGGTGGTATGAGGAAAGAAACGTAAATTCACATCTGTCCAAAAGGAGAAGATGCAGAAACTACACTGAATGATGACAATAATGAAGCAACAGCCAGAGATGCTAGGTTTTCATGCAAACAATAAAAAAGGGCAGCAACATAGTTCAAAGGATATACTTTACTGTTGCTAAGTTACACACAAGCAGAAGTTCTTATTTTGGCATATGGGTACGGAGAGTCACAAAAAAGAGTTATTCTGTATGAGAAATTCAATGCCACATATCTCAGATACCCATACTGCCAACCCTCACCTGCACGGAAGCAATAGTATCAATCCTGCAGTCTAGCTACAAACAAAACAGGAATCCCCTTTTCTAAGTAATTTTGGGAATGACTTGATTATCCAAACAATTTTAAGGAATCACCTAAAATAATTTTTATATAAGTTGATAAAAACTCACCATCAAATTAGGCTGGTAATATAAAATTAGCCTTTGTACGTTATACTTCTATGGTTAAAATAGTACAAAGACAGAAAATACAATTTTTTTTCCAGTTGCTGAGAGAAAACTAGATCTTTTCACAATGTAATTCTTAATTGTACTATAGCTGAGCTGGAGAAAGCACACATGACAGCTTGAAAGGTTAGCGATACCATTTCATCGTTTCCACAACCCAGTGCATTCTCTCTGCTCAAGAGAGTGCTGTGTCATTTTGGTGTGCTAATTTGCTCTGTGTTAACTCATGGGGCTACTCACAGCTCTGTAGATACGCTCTGTGTTGCAACTGCTTCCTCAAGTGAGCTGTATATGCCCTCTGGATAAGCCTTTAGGCTTTGTGCCTATTCTAGGATTTTACAGCTGCACCATATAACAAATACTTAGAAGTTGCTCATAGTTAGAATTGGTCACAGCTCAGAATATACATTTTCTGAGAAATCTCAGCACTTTGAAATCTTAATTTATCTCAATAGACCTTCTAGTAACAAAGTCACTTGGGAAACAAAGATACACATCATTTCCAAAAAGCAACAAGTTCTTTTAAAGCAGCAGCACCCTGAATCCCAGGAGATCCTGTATTCCTCAGATCCCTGAGATAAGGAAGAGATCATCATACAGCAATATATCAGACTGAATGAAAAACTGGCAGTTGGCTGCCTAGCAAAGAACTATCAAAAATTATCTGCATTCCATTGTATGTCTTGCTGAGATAAGCTTTGATGAAACGTTTCACTCTCAATGAACCAGCAACTTTCGACAGAAAATATGCCATCAGAATCGTGTTTCCAAAGAGATGCATTCGTAGTTGGATGACACAATGATAAAGACATCTCAGTCTTGGCTACATTAGCTGATCAGCATTAGTTTGTATTGCAAGTCTCAGCCTCCTAAAGTAACAACCGTGGAGTTGCTTCCTGTTCTCCTAATTGCTGACTGCACTCCTTCAGTAATGTCACATGTAAGCATTCATAGCACAGCACAGAATCCTTATTAATGTAGTCACGCTTGGATGGAGAGAAGTTCTTGGGCAGAGATTTTAGCATTCTGCTTTGAAGGCTTATAGTTAGATACTGATCACCAGGCTGCCCAACATTCTCCCTATCAAACCCCTTAACAAGGAGTCTGTCTTGTTCTACAGGGTCCCTATAAAGTGGCAGTGGGAACAGCATGCCAGTGATGAGGAAAGATTTCTCATGAGAAACTCCAGAGTTAAGTGTTGGAAGACACTATTGTTTTCACAAGCCTTCATACAGAAGGGTTTCTACTAAGAGAAGGTATGCTTGAGGAACATTACACTGGTGCCCATTTGGGCTACCATGAGCTGTGCAGCAGGGTCTCCTGCTGGACATAAATAAATGTCATCTAGTGCAAGAGATACCTAACTATTCCACATTAACTGCTGCATTTCCTTCCATATATTGTTTCCAATGGCTAAAAACCTCAAATCTAACCTGTGGTCTTTCTTTTACATTACAGGAGTAGCAGTAACTATCACTTATTAGTAAAACTGTCTCAGATTTCCCATTATAAGATCTGTTTTGATTTTTTATACTTTTTGCCAGTTTTTAAGTGTTTGGGCCAGTACATACTCAGGTAGGTTTCTGCCTTTGGCAGTAGTCTATGGAAAAAAAGCATAAATGTTATATAAAAAGCTATGTACTGCATGAGAAGAATGTGACAGAAATTAATTTACATCAGCAGTCTTAATTCTGGTATTTCCTAAATCACAAAAGTTTTATTTTGCAGCCTTAATAAGAGCTTTGGGGTTTTTTAATATGCTTATGTGTTAAATATTTGGTATAAAATAAATCACTAGCAGGTTACCACCTACCAAAACTCCATGGCCCCTGCAAAAGTAAACATATGTAAACATGGTAAAGGTTGGACTAAAATGTACCAACTACTCTTGGAACACCAAAGGGAAAAGAGATAGTGGTTGAAGAAAATATTTTTAAATGCAAATATGAGGGGAAAATGAAGGAAAGGTCCTAGATCCACTAAAGTCAATGGCAAAGCACCCAGAGCTATAAATGGTGTCAGGATTCCACACAGAAAACCAAACCGGAAAGGAAGAAAAAAGGCAAACATAGAAAATCTGGCCCTAGCTGGATGCAGGACTAGATTCTTTATCTTTAAAGGTCTTCAAATCACAAAACAATGTTTTTCCAAAACCAAAAATATTTGGCTTAATAAAGAGTGTGTATATGTAGAGGCTTTTGACTTGTCTTATGAAAAAGAACAGACCAAGAGATCTAACATTCACTTCCAAAACTTCTGAACCAGGACTTGTCAATATGGAAGCAGGACAAGATGCTCCTGTTGATATTTTACTTCAGTTGCTGGATTCTGTTTAGTCTTCCTAAAACTTAAAAAAAGGGGGTGTGGGGTGTGGTGGGTGTGCGGGGAGCAACTGTGTTCAAAATTATATACTTAGCATTTCGAAAAGCTTTTGGCAATGTTCCTTCTTATCAATTTATGTCTAATAGTTAGAAACAATGACTATGTCAAGCACAGGCCAACAATGGAGAGATGAAATCTAAGGAAGGAAAGTGTTAGCTGTGAAATTTTTCAGTCAGCACTCCAGATTAGAGAAATATCAGGTATGACTCTGGTCATGTTTCTACTTTGTTCTAGACAATAGTCCAATGACTGCTAAAAATGGGGGCTTGAGCCTGAAATTCAAAGTGACAAAATCTTGAGCATTGTCTATATTTCACTAATGCTGAAAAATATCAACATTCAGTCTGCCAGAGAGAACAGAAAGAAGACAGACAGATCCCAGAGAATTTTTATGTACACAACTTATAGTAGTGTAATCTCAAAGAAGCCAGGTTGCAAAGTTACAAGAAAGATGGGAATGCATCTTGGTGCCTTTAGCCTTCACCACGAAAATGGGAAGAAAGCTCCAGTGGTCATAATTGCTATGACCACTTTTTTCCTTTCTTTTAATTTATGAGAGTTTCTGCTTTCCAGAATAACAAGGGAAGAAACAGCACAGGAGTGATACCACAGAGCAACTGGGGCTTTTCATATCCAGGAAAATGGTTTTCAGACGTACCCGAGGAAAGAGCATCTCCATGAAAGGCTTCTGCAGAGACAGGCAGCGTTGTAGCAGCTGACAATTTAGACATTTAGCTGACAATTTGTGCATTTTCATATGCATGGCTAGAATTTTAAGAAAAGGGGGTTATTCTTGGAAAGACAACAAATTAAGACTGTTTAAGCTCCTAAATACTGTAGACTTGATCCTCATTTACCCCATGTGAAGGAGCTTTACTACTGATGTAAATCCGGTGCTCTGTGTGTTTTCTAACCTATTATAAAACCTCTTACAGCAAACATCCCATATTAACTTATCTTAGTGCTTTTCTATCAATAAGAAGAATTCAGTTTTCTCCTTAAGAGAGGAACTACACTCCTGCTGTACAAGAGAATAACATATAAGCTTCCTTGGTTCCTAGTGCAGAATTAGGCACAGTTATTCACAAGGTTCTTCTTAATAATGCTCCAGTGTCTGGTGGTCTCTCAAATACCCTTTGTAAACTGTTTACATTGATCTTTGCTCCAAGCTGTGAGATGTGTATGGATCTTTTTTCAGTATGGCTACTTGCCCATCATCAAGACCTTATTTTGGTAATCCTAAAAATAGGCTAGGATCAGTTACAAAGACTTCTCCTCAACAATGTAGTTCCAAAATAAATTTAAAGCCTAAGGTTTTGGCAAAAAAACATATTAACAGTCAAACTGGAAATGTTTCAAACACTGATTGATCTAGACCCAGCTGAGTTTATTCTACTCGAGATAGATTTTCGTCAGATAATCCAAGAAGAGTGTTTGTTTTGGCCTATGATTCTAGAAATAATATTAACCTGGCAAAAAAATTGTTTCTATAAAGAAAAAGGCCACTGAGAAGGCTAATATCTGTGTCTTTCTTCTCATGTACTACACTAGTTTCTCTTACAGTATTTTCAGGAGCTGTGTTAGAGTTTCTGTGCTGTGGTTAAATCACCTATCTAGGTCTCTGAGGTACTTACTTGGCCAGAGTTTGTGAAAAGGTTATAATCCAATGCAGGTATGTTTAGATCATATCTGAAACCTAAAGAAGTGTGCCCTCCCCCATTCTTCACCCATAAGGATTTGATTCATAGACAGTTTAGGTGCAGATTTCCAGACATTTAGGCACAGTCACATAGCTAATGGGACCTAAATGGTTTTTTTACAATTTGAGGTGTCATTTATCTCTTTTGACATTCTCAGGTGGCTTTAAATGCCATTAGCAACCTGGTTACAAATGTCTGGTGTCAGACTCAGAAAACCAGCTCAGGTCCTCATTTAGCTCCTCCACATCACTCTCTGTTGCTTTATTACCAGTCTTCTGTGCTTTGAGAGAAGGAGGAGGCTTCCTTCAACTCTAGAAATGTTTGAAGCATTTCTTACATTGGGGAATGTGAGACTTGGAGTTATTAGAGGAAAAGAAGCTCTTAGGAGAGATTAAATCTATGGGAATTCTAATTTTTAGTTGAAAAGGACTATACCTTTCATTTCATATGACCCTTACAGAGGAGAAGTGATACAGAGTGGTCATGCAAGACCATCTTCACTTTATGAGACAAGAACATATTTGCAAAGTTGTAATGTTTAAGCCTTTTTTCTGGAGTATGTTCACATAAATGAGATGTTCCTTTTGTACATCTGTATCATAAAGCAATGAATTCTTTCTGCATAGGAAAGGAAAAGAAAACTAAATACAGAAAAATATATTAAAGATGCTACATTGGCTTATGAAAGTTCAGTCACCTTTACAACACTCTACCAATAGAACAAAATGTAGAGGTTGCTTTTCACAATCTTCAGTAGTAACAGATTAAGGGCATATCACATACATGACAATACCAACTGCTTAAAAAATCGGTGCATGCCAGTTGATGAATTTATTTGGAATGCACACCTATATGTTCCAGATTCACTTCTAATGTATGCTTTTCAACTTTCCTCTTTATCCAGCTGTCAACTCAAGCTCAAGTTGACCCAATGAAGACTTAAGGAAATACTTGTTTCTACATACTCTCCTTCCATGCTGTGAACCAGGCACCATCTTTGGTTCAGATATATATCCAGATCCTCCCAGATCAGTTGTGTCTAGAGACTGCCCATTATTTTTTTGCATCACCTCTAAAAGAGGTGCCCTCTTTCCATATTCTTGAAGCAAGCCATTTCATATCCTTATCCTTGATTTCCAGGTGTGGTCTTTCCCTTCTCATTTATTCTCTCTTGCTCTGAAGATTATTTTCTAGGTTCCGTGTTTAATTGTATCACTTAGTCTCTGCATTCCTTGGATGGCACTGGCTTCTCACTTATATCAAACACAAACAGCTATCTTCACTTCCACATCCCTCTATGGACTCCACATTCTATACCACCACTCTTACAGTATACACTCATTAGCTCTCATCTGTCCTTGGTGCACTTATGAAAATTCACAAAAGGCTTCATGTAGTTTTATTTTTCACATCTGAAACTTCTAAAAAGCCTCTTCAAAAGGTTTTTTGAGATGCAGGGAGAATGCAGTACAGATACTTGCTACTCCACTACCGCTACCAGTATTTAGAAAGGTCTCTGTCAGCTGGGGGTAATCTAAATGCTGCTGTAAAGCATTTTCATTTGAAAATGAGCAAAAATAATACTGAAGAGTGAAATATGAAGAGCACACAAATAGTCTGAATTATGTTCAGAGATAATCCAAGAGATGAGAAGAGTCTTGCTGAAGAAAAAAGGGAGCAGAAACAGAAACAAAATCTCAACATGAATAAGAAAGCACAGAGTATAAACACCAAACATGGTGGACTGAAAATGGACAGGCACTTCCTTAATTGCTTTGCTGAAGTACAGCCATAAACTGGAACACACCCCTTCTCCAGAAAATCCTGGACAAAATTGGTTAAGAGCTTGAAATTGTTTGTTAAGTCTATATGAGAAAATAATCTGCTTACTTTCAGAGAAACATTGTCAGCCAAAAGCTCTTTCCTGCTGGTCATATTTTTAGAGCAGAAGGCACAGTTTTCTCAAAGGCACCCTACATTATTTGAGATACTTTCTTTGAAAATTTTACCCAAAACCACAACCTGTTTTAGTGTGTCCTGCAAGAAACTCTACAGTTCCTACCGATAGCTAGAACAGAGGAACCCCCACCCCCAGAAACATGAAAAACCAGTAAAGCTCATGATCCTCACTGGAATACTTAAGATGTTGAGTGATTTTAACTGCTGCTCCTGGGTCAAAGCTTGATTTTCCTTATTCTCATAAAAGCTCGGTTGTGGTCAGCAGATGACTGTGTCACTATGCAAGAGTACAAGTGTTTCTTCACAACTGGACACTCAAGCTACTATATGAGGAAAATATGACAGTATTTAATATATTAGCTATAATCATGTTCTAAAAATACTACAAACCATACACTGCAACTGTGCAGTGTAGAAACTTGAATTATTCAATGGAAGGGGAAGTGAGAATTCACTTCCTCCTACTAAAATTTAAAAAAATGCTACCAAAGGAAGCACAATGCTATTGCCAAGTTCCTCTTTTACATATTATTGATCCTATTACGTTCAAGTACAGCTAATTTTCCCCTTTTATTTTATGGAAAACTATATTGTCAACACCATCTGGAAAACACTGTTAGATTACTACATCTGTATCAGTACATCATTCATTGCTTTATGCTCTCATGGATCATGTGAGATGCTAGTCCTGTGTAAAGTGATGCAGCTGGTCATAGGTGCGGTGGTATAATGTTTTTACCCAGTGGAAGAAGAGTCTTACCTTGACTCTTACTTGGTTCACTGACATTTGATTGCAGTCCACTGCCAGCTATAGTCTGTTGACCACTGTAGAAGAAGAGAAGATAGGAAGGTCAAGGATTCCAAATTCTTAGTAGCAGTATTCAGAGCTCAGCTGTACATTACCTGAGCAATAACCTACAGATAATCTACAATTTATGAAGGCAAATTTTTATGGATAATATGGAAATAAAAAAGCGCTCTGGCAATCTTATTTAGCAGCAGCAGTGGCAATCATGAAGAATCAGTTGATACTGCTGCTGAAGTGTGTTAAGTTCCAGCAAGTAGCTATTTTTTTAGCATTCACCAGACAAGACTGTGGTAGGGTGGAAAGAGGTGAATATTTGTTTAACTATTGTCCCGTATCTTATACAAATCTAACATAATGTTCTCACATGGCCAAGATAGGACAAAGCTGTGATGATATAACAAAGCTCTTACCCTCAAGATTTTGTATTATGGGTACCTTTTGTATAGACTTAACTTGCAGTGCTGTGACGTGACGTGGTTTAGTGGGAGAAGTCCCCGCCCATGGCAGGGGGTTTGGAACAAGATGATCTTAAGGTCCTTTCCACCCCTAACTATTCGTGACAGGACAAGGGGTAATCGGTTCAAACTTAAACAGGGGAGGTTTAGATTGGATATAAGGAAGAAATTCTTTCCTGTTAGGGTGGTGAGATGTTGGAATGGGTTGCCCAAGAAGTTGTGAGTGCTCCATCCCTGGCAGTGTTCCAGGCCAGGTTGGACGAAGCCTTGGGTGGCATGGTTTAGTGTGAGGTGTCCCTGCTTATGGCAGGGGGTTGGAACTAGATGATCCTTTCCAACCCTAACTATTCTATGATTCTATGACTCGATCTGGCTTGCTGAGACCTACCAGAAAGGATTGCCTGATTGTCTGCGTACCCAAATACCATCTGTNTGCTCCATCCAGTGTTCCAGGCCAGGTTGGACGAAGCCTTGGGTGGCATGGTTTAGTGTGAGGTGTCCCTGCTTATGGCAGGGGGTTGGAACTAGATGATCCTTTCCAACCCTAACTATTCTATGATTCTATGACTCGATCTGGCTTGCTGAGACCTACCAGAAAGGATTGCCTGATTGTCTGCGTACCCAAATACCATCTGTTAATTTCATATGCATGATCTATTACATGGGCACTTCCTTTTGAGATGAGGCAAGAAGATGAAATTCTATCAGTTTTCCACAGCTACTTCTATATTTAGTTCAAGGACTTGAAGCAAGTTCTGCTTTCTACTTTGGCCCTATATGAGCAGTAAGAGACACACACCTAAAACATATTTTCCAGGAACTATGAGGATCTTCTGTTGCAGAAAAAACACAGGTCTGACAACTATTCCAAAGGTTTACATCAATTCCTTGCAGACATTGCTTACACTGAGGGGAAACAAGGGATTGTGCAAAACCTCCCCTTCTTGCTTCTTCACATTTGAAACTACAGGTAGTTTATAGTGCTGCTTCCCCCATACTATCCCTCACCCTATATGCACACTACACTCACTATACATATATTTTAAATGGCTGACATAATTATAAATAGCAGAGAACTTTACATCCTAATATTGACTTGCAGGTACAGAAAATCAAATGCATGTGCCAAAAGATGTAACCTAGCATTTGGACTTGAAAATTACCCACTGAGATGGAAAGAATAGTAAATACACACTCAGATTTTCTGACGTGAGAAAAATGCCAACAATTATTTCCATAAATCTTTCTGTAAAACACTGCAAAAATTGTGGGAAAAAGAAAGGGGGAGCGAGGAATGTTCATTTTGAACCCTGAATAACAGAAAACAATCTCAAAATAAAATTATGAAATTGTTTTAAGCTGCTATTGTGCAGTCAGAATAAGACTGTTAAATGTTTCAAAGGCTTCCTGTAGACCTCCAGGCAAAGGGATAGATTTTAATATTCATGTGAATGTAATTAAAAGGTCAACATGTAGCAAATAAAGGAGAAAATTTAACCCTGGTATGATCAGTGGAACAACTTCAGAGCTGGCTCTCACATGAGTTAACACAGATTGACTTTTAGATGGAAGAAACTTCAAATGAACATTCTTACCTGTGTTAAAATGCTTACAGCATTTTAACAACCAGGAGTAAAAAGAGCATAGGGAAATAAATCACAGATGAAAAAAGTGAGTAGAGGAAGGGGTTGAACAGCTTGAAATGAGTAAAATACATCATTAATTTATTTCCTTTCATGAAGCCAGCTAATTCCACTTTTTGTTTTCAAATGCCTTTTATATTCACTTCAGTAAGAAACTTTAGAACCTTGCCCATATCATGCTTAGTTTGTCATACATGTGAAATCTGATACAGAGCATTAATACAATCAGATGTCCAGTTCAAAATTATGCTTCTCATTAATCAAATTATTGTACACATTGCTCTGAGCAATAGCTAAAAGCCTATATTGTAAAGCTGAAGAAATAATGTTAATAATAAATGCTGACATTTTCAAATTAATACCCTCAGGTTACAATTTTCTAGTTAATAATATGCAGCATTCCAAATAAGTTACATGAGATTTCAATATTCCATTTCATAATACTTACAGGTTTCCTATAAAGGGTTCAGGCAATTTCATTTTATCATAAGATTAATAAGCTAATAAACAAGACATGTTAGTGAGGCTTTTCCTACCTCAGCTGCAATTGTGTTAGATGCTCAGCTCTCACAGTGAAAAGTGGTCTGGCTTGAACAGATGTTTTTGAAGGACAGAAAGGGATATGTATCTACTATGTATAAACAGTTAAAAGAAATATGGATGTACACACAGTGATACTTACATGTGAGAGCCAGAAAATTCAGGTTCTGATCTAAACCTCACTGAACCTAGGGAAAAAGGCTCCTTCAGGCACCTCTAGCATTTGGACCAAGGCCTTTGAAATTTAAACACTGTAAAACCTGGACATGTAAACTGTTGCTTGAACGTATTCTTCATGTAGAAACAGACACCACTGAGGCCCCACCATACACAGAGGAAAAAAAAAAAGGGAAAAAAAAAATAGGTGGAAATCAATTGTAAGATCAACGTGGTGGAAAGAGCTCCAGTAACTAAGCCTCAATCATAAACTTTCCACGAGTACTTCTGACCTAACTTCCTGCAGTTCAAAGTGTGAATTTGCTAGCCTCACTGCTGACATTTTCAGATGGACTTAGAACCTCTTCTTCAGCTTTTCATTCAGGTTAAGGTTTTGCTTTCCTTTTGCTTTTCCACTTTAAGAACCAATGCATATAACCTTTCCTATCAATAATTATGGAGAAAGAAGTCTATTCTTGGTTCTGAGCTGCAGAAAGATGCCATCAAAAGAATGGAAAGATAGATGGGCAGAAGGAAACTGATCTGGCCATACAACTGCTCTTTAGGACATTGAGTTTTAGCATCTTCATTTGTTTTTAAAGAATTATATGTGATGTGCTTGTTAACTAGCTTCTGTATTCATTGCAGTTGAACTTAAAATTAGTTTACTGTGATTTTCCAAAAGTTGGTTTTGGTAGTTTCTTCCATATAAACTCCCAAAGGAGAACTTTCCATCTTTCTCACAGAAAGTTTTATAGCTTACAAGTCTTCCACAGGATTGCACAGTCACAAAGGAATATAATAAAACCCCCTAAGCTAAAATAGAATTAATTCTTATTGGAAGAACATAAAACCTATAGTTGCTACTTGCTCATTCCTACACTTTCTGCTTTTGGCCTTATCATCTAGGAAGATGCCAAACAGAGATACAAATTTTTCCAGAATGCCCTGACATTGTAGTCTGATGTGGTGCTGTGATTCACTTCACACTAATGGCAACCTCTTTAAGGTTTCTTGAAAAAAAATAGTCTCCTGGTGAAAGAAATTACCTGGTGTATGTACCCCAGAGGATCATCCAGTCGCTATACCAAAGATCTTCGGTGCCTGCAGAGAACCACTTGAAAAAGGATACTCTATCTTTTAGATATCACTTGCCTTAAACTGATGCATTTCTGTCTTATTTTGTATCTTCTATCTATGACTTTGTCCTCTATGATCAAAACCTTCACTCTGCCATCATACTGACAGTTGTTCTGTTTAAACAACAACAAAATAAACCATTCAATTGTATTTTATGTGTTTTGCCATGACAAAATATATAATTAATACACTCATTGATAGTTATTTTCTTTTATTTATTTATTTATTTTTTTTTTTACTCTTGGCCAGTGGCACAATGGCTTGCCAATATTTTACATACCTGCAGCCTTTCCATTTGTAGTAGGATATGGGCTGATACTGCATTACTCCAGACAGGTAAGATCCTAGTCATTGTAGTGTCACACCCTGAGGCAGAAATGAAGGTCAGTCTCTAAAATCATGACATTATCAGTGTATAAAGTGATGTCAAAGAAACTTAAGGGAGTGCATTTATGCTAAGACATTACTTTCTTTTTTAATGAAGTGTTAGTTTACTGACACTAGAAATTCATCTATTTGTTCCCTTTCAAAAACGGATGTTCTGCTTTAAATTATCTGCGGCTTTAGGGAAACTAACATTACAATGAGATGTAAGCCACAAGGACCGGGGAGGTTAACAAAGCTTCCCCACCCAGCAATCCCCTGTCCCCAACTGAGGGTGTATGACAGCATATCTACCCAGTGATAAGAAAAGGAAAAGAACAATTTGTAATTGCATGCATTCGATTTTCAGTCATGCAACTGCTATGAAACACACAATTGTAACATTGGGTGGGGTGTGTGTCTCTCCTTTAGAAAGCAATGCGTTTGGAGAAGGGCAGAACTAGGGGATGATTCTGCTGCATACTCATTTTAGCTGAGAGTCCAGAAAACAAGTTAGGAAGCATTATGTATTTCCACATACTTTTCCCACAGTCGAAGCCTCCCTCTAACATCAGGACACACAGTGTTAAACAAGTCCGTATCTGCTGCAGTGTTTCCCTCATCACATTTCTTTCTTCTGAATAATACATGATGGCCCCCACCCATCCCACTGGAGCACAGTGTTCGTGCTCCTAAACACAGCCCTAAAACTTTTCAGATAGCAGTCAAGATTTTCTGTGATTTCTGTGATTTTCTCCTTGCTTTCTAGAGATGCGTGGTTCTCGTCTTGAGTGTTCTTCTTACTATGATGCCTTACTATGTTCCAGCAAAGTACAAGGACAGCTAGAAAACACAGCCATTCAACTTTCTGAGCCTTACTTCAGGCTACTTGGAGAGGGCAGGAACAAATCCAGATACAGAGAAAAGAGGCTTATTTGCACAAGCAGAAAAGAAGTTTTCTACATTATCATAACACATATCTTGGCGATGCATTTCAACAATAGCAAAATGAGTGCGAAACCACGAGTGTAACCAGGGTGTGGCCATGTTACTGATGGGTCCCATATAGAAGTGAAAAAAACACCTTTTGGCAACGAAATGCATCATCAAATATTAATACATATACAGAGCTCACTGCAAAGTGCTGATTTCAAAGTTGACTTTGGGATTATTAAAAATAATAATAATAATTGCAGATCAATCATTTAAAATGACGTCTTTCCTTGTCACCATAATGATGCCAGAAGCCAAAAAGAGCAACTGCAAAGCAAGTGAGCAAAGGGAATATGCAAAATCCATGGACTGTCAGACTCCCAAGCTGCTGAACCAATAACTCTCTATTAACTATGTGCATGATTTTTCAGATGCTAGGTTGCTGGCTAAATGTAGGTGCATTTTGACATGCCTGGCCAAAGGTGCAGTTCTGACCTCATCAAACTCTGATGAATTTTAGCCAGCTTCTCAGTGAAATAACTTGGGCTTTTTAAATAACATGAGCAGAACAGTGCATTATTCACCAAATGCCTCCTTAAACATGGCTGAGCTGTCTCAGCTGGAGTATTTCAAAGCAATTACCCCTTAAAGCATTGAAATATTCCCTGTGCAAAACATGGTGGTAATTTAAAATGCTTCATCTGCTATAATTACATTATCTCCAGCAGTGCTGAAGGAACAGAACATGGTACTTCTTGGTGGCTCTGGAGCAAAACCTGGACTTCTAATATAAATTGCTAGTAAACACAAGATTGAGCAGAACTACCTGATGACTTTTCAAAGCTGAAGTAACAGAAGGAGGAGATGGTGACATCTTCACCCTTGTTTGCTACACTAAGGCTTGTCATTGCCTTAGATATGTAAGAAAAAATAAGCCAAAAGCATTGGTTTGGGAAAGTTATGGACAACGAAAATAGGAATTTAAACCAAGCCACAGGTCTATTTCCATGCTGCCTGCATCACTTGGTGGCTCGTCTTTTTAACTTGATGATGTTAACCTCGCCAAGGCCACATGGAATTTTCTAAGTGACGTTTTCCTTTTTAACTTCAGATGGAAGCATTTGTGGTTTGCTTTTGTCCTCCCCATGTTTTTATGTGATTTATAAATTTATGAAATTATTTCTACCCAGTGAACAAAATATAAGTGTGCTTCAGAGCAGCGCTTTGCAATGCTACAAAATGATGTGAAAATGCCATAAAAACTATTTGCTGCCGTGTGGCAGCATTATTTAAAAGAAATATGGTCGCTTAAACGGAGTGGGGAAAGAAACGCATTTCTGTCTGAAAACCAGAGAACATCTGCCGCGGCGCCCAGCCGAACGCCACCCAGCGCGGCTGAAGTGACCCCGGAGAGCCTGCAGCAGAGGAGGGGAAACAGCCGGGCTGAGCTGCTCAGGTCTGCCTGGAGCTCTCCGAGGGAGGCTACTGCCCCGGCACCGGCACCGGCCACGGCCTCTCCGCTTGGCCTCCAAGCCCTGCTAGGGCGATCCTCGGGCTCCATCCTGTCGGCAGCCCCGCTGCCCCTAAGGCCTCGGGGAGGAAGACGCCTCTCCACAGCCCTCGGGTTGGCCTCGAGCGGCGAATCGCCCCGGCCCGACGGCGGAGGGCGGCGCTGCGTGCCCCAGGGCGGCTCCCGAGGAGGTGGCAGCCCCAGGGCGCCCGGCAGCCCGCGGAGCAACCTCACTTCCCCCCAGGCATAGGGCGGGTGAGGTCCTGACTCGGGGGGTTGTCTTATAGAGCCGCCCCGCGCGTCCCGCTCTCAGCGCCTGCGGGAGCCGCCTGCTCCGCCGCCCACCCCCCTGCCGAGGTAAGCGGGGCAGGGAAGGATTAAGTAGACCACCAAGGAGTCCTAGAGCCAGCCCGGGACTCCGACGGGGCCGGAGGGTGGAGGTGCGGCCGCTTCTGGCAGCGTGAGGCGCGTGGCTAAGGCGTGGTGTGTGTGTGGGGGGAAGTGAAGCCGGGGAATATCGGTGCTTGGGGTACGGCAAACCCCGCTCTGGGCGCTGCTGGCAGTGCCCCTGAAGAGCGGCAGCCCGGAGTGGGCAACGCGGGTGCTCGCAGAGGGGAGCCCGGCAGCCTCCGCCGTGCCGCCCGGACGGTAGCCAGCTCTTACACACAGGCGCTCCTCCGCGGAACAGGGACCCTTCCGACGGCAAACGTGGCCTCGGTGGGCAGAAATGGGATTTAGTGCTGCGGTGGTGGGTCCCGGCGTTGGGCGTTCTCTTCGGTAGAGTTAACATGAGTCAGACCTTCGCTGTGTCCAGACCCAGGGGGGGCGAGTAGGAGATTGGTCATTTGCAAGGATTGCAAAAGCTTCCCTGCAGCCTCGTGAGGCAAGTGGGGTCCCGGTGGATGCACAGTGTCCTGTTTTAGGTGCTGCTTTGGAAAAGTGAATGCAGGCAGGAGAAACTGCAGACCAAGAGGCCTGGCATGAGTGGGCAGAAGTACACCATGTGAATGTGCTAATCCATCATCTTAAACTAAGCATGTAAGAAAGTGGTGTGGCTTGCCAAAACAGCCAGTACAGGCTTCCATCTCACTGCTGGTGGTGTACATGGCCACATGGTTTAGGGAAGAAATAGATGTGTCTCCTGACTTTGAGGAGGCGCATCCTGCATGACATCCTCATCTGAATATCATGGAGAAGTAACATAAATACCGTCTCCACAAGTGTGGGGTAGTTTCTCAGTCCTTTGTGCACCAAAGAGAAGTTATTAAATCCATTAATTGTCACACTGGGAAGATGGATCTAGTAGGGTCTTTTAGGCAGCATATCATCCAGCCTGTCTCAACTGTGAATAAAAACTTGGGTGCAGGAATACAGCCTTCAAACAAAATATGCCACCATACTGGGACAGACAGCTTGACTTTGTGAGGTCTTTTCCTGCCCCAGATTACTCTGATTCTGTGATTAGTGTGGCTCAAGCTTGAATTTATTCCTCAGTATTTCTGTTGCAGGAATTTGGCAGTCCTTTTTCTTCTTTGGTTGTAGTTCCCCTTTGTGAATTACTTGTCATCTGTTCCTGACTTGCTTCTAAAAAATAACTCATTTCACATATGACTCTGTTTACTTACCCTGCTGCTGCACAACAGTAGTGTAAATGCAGTGTTACCAGGAATCAATTTAGTACATCTATTTCATTAGACACAAAGAGGTAAGCCCTAGTGCTGGAAACGGCTATACAAGGTGACTCGCTCTACCTGTGTAGGCCCGACTCATTTGTCTTCACAAACTTTACAAAAGCGGCTGTTGGGCTTTTTTTGTCTGGTTGGTTTCTGTTTGGTTCGTTTTGTTTCATTTATATTTGCATTTTGTTTGGGTTTTGTTTGCTCTAATAGTAACTTTGTAAAGAACATGAATTTAGGTTTAAACTTTGTTTAAAACTGAATGTTTAACTTTTTACTGAACCTATACAGGTCTGGTTTCGCCTCTGGGCTTTCTAAGGAGACTATTACATTTAATTGTACTTCATGCTTTGTGCAAACATTGCTTAAAAATGCAGATAATTTGTGTTGAAATATGGATTACAAATGTCTGTGGGAGGTTTAATCAATGGAGCATTACACATAGCTGAGTGAGCCTTGTTTTATATTCTTGGAGAATTCTGATCCATCTGGGAGCACATGTAGCTGGAAAACTATTGTCTCTGGAAGGCCACTTTCATTGACTGTGTCTTCTCTTTATTCTTTAAATACCTTCTTGTGGGTACTCAGATGCTTCTGGTGTTTGGAGGCAAATATGACTGAAAGTTTAAAGTAGTTATTGAGTAAATTGTCCTTTAATTGTTCATGCTAAAATTTCTCAATTATTTAACATGTAGTATTTTCAATCAGGACATACCTTTAAAGTGCTGGTTTGTTTTGTTATCAATTGTATTAATTCCAGCTAAGTTTGATTTTTACAGATCGCTATATTTGAGTAGGGTCTACTAGATCACATGCTGTAACTCATGCACCTGTGAATCAGGCTGTAAACTTGAGCTTTTTTATTTTATGAGAGACATGTTTGGGACAGTAACAATTTGCACAAAGGAGACAACAGTATGAATAGAGTGGCCTGCTGAATGTTGTAACAGCTTAACTCATTCCTGCAGCCTGAGATTTCTGAGGTAGTGAAGAGTTTACCCAACCCACTAAGATTTTGCTTTTGCTGTGTCTCACCTCTCCTGCTAGAAGAAATATCTTACAGCTATGAGAGGAACAAGAGGCAGAAAGCTTTCCTTCTTTTGGTACACAGTATGTGGTGAAGGGAGAGGTGGGACTTGGGTAATCTGTGAATGGAGAGACAGGCTATTGCATCTCTTGGGCCCTACAAAATGTTGAGAAAACTACCAGTCTGGAGGACTGCTGGAGCTAAGAGGAGCTGGTGCCTTGCTCAAGAGAGGACCTGTCTTGACTGCAGCCTCATGAACATCTGTCCTTTGAGAAGAAGATCTGGGCATGTGGATTTTCTTGAAAGAATATCTGTGTTTCAGAGGTGGCTTTACAGGATTGTAGCTGGATATAGTTTTCCTGCATATTATTCAAATACCAAAGCCTCTGTCCTTTCCTGCTCTCTCTGCAAACTACATGTGTTTTCCTTTCCTACAGACCTTTTGTTCACCTTTCATTTTAGTATGTCTGGAATTGTTGTGTCATAGGCCCATCTGACCTGCTGTGATAATGAAGTCATCATCATGGTCAGGTGCTGATCTGGGCTGAAAGTGAAAGGCAGCCTCTAATTTGCTTGCAGCAATATAGAAGCTTTAGGTTGTTTGTTTTGGAAGTTGTCTAGTGACAATGCTAACTTGCATCCATCCATGCAGATGTTCCAAAGCACTTGTTGGACTTTATAGACAGGATCCTCTTCAGCCACCTTTAGACATCAGTATTTTAGTCAGTCACCTGAGGTTCTGAGTCACCTTTACCATCAACAGAGAGAAATAGATATTTCTAAAGCTTGATTCAGGTGCCCAGTTTTAGACAGCTACTGTGAATTATGCTCTATAAAGTTGCCTTTCTTTTCCTTCATTGACTAAAAAGAGCCTGGGATGACCAGGTCAGATGCAGATGCCATAGAAACTCCACCATATGTCTTTTCATGATTACGAGAGACCCATGATACCGTAAAAAGGCTTTTGGAAAAGGAAGCATTTTAGACAGCTTTCCTTATCATCCAGCCTACTGATTCGTGGCTACCCTAGATATTAACAGTACAGCTGCCAGTATAGAAGATAGTTTGTTGTACTGTGAAAGAAAGAAGCTAGGGTGTCATGTTCTTAAGTTTCTGTAGGAGACTTTTGAGCATCTACCATGAACATGTATTCATCATCACCCCTCTATAAATTTGTAGCGTTGCTCCTGGGCTGCGATTGAAAAGGTAACGCACGTGACTTTGATCTGACTTACAGCTTTAATGTGAGAGTTCACAAACTAGTTTGAGAAGGACTGTTTAAAAAGTTCAAATCTGTCATTAGTTTCAAAGCCTTTATTCCAATAAATTGATCTTTTAGATCTGTGGCTAGCTAACTGCTCTCAGAATTTTTGCTCCTGGAGGCCATGTCAGCCAGCACATAGGACTGTTCCTTCTTGTTTACCATTGATCCAGCATGCCCCGAGTTTAGTTAGGGCTACATTTAGGGAGTAGATGTATTAGGAATCCTAGAAGAAGGTTCAGTAACAAAATTTTTCTATGATGCTCTTTTGAGGAATGCATACAGAGACATTTCTGGTAGAAATTTTGCATGGGATGTGTCTCCTCAGTCCATTTCCACTTTTAGTTTTACTCTGTGTTTGCACAGAGTAAAATGGAAAGTCCTCAGTTGTCCTCAGATAAACCAAGTGTTTTAATAAAAAATATGTTGCGAATCTTGCCTTGTACCTACACCTATCAAAGACAGTGGGGATGTATAGGGAGCAGATCTGCTGCTAGCAGCATGGCTAGTTCATCAAGCATAAAGAGAACAGCTAGGAGCTAAAATCATAAAGGCACTCACCTGATCCTTTGGTTGATACAAATTGCAAATGATCTTCTGAGTCTGCAGTTTTAGGCAAAATAACGTGCCTGCCTAGAAGGCACCTCACCAAGGGAGTAGGCAAGTTCAACAGTATTGTCACTTAACCTGCTGGCATCAAGTCCATATAGGCAGCAAATTTAAACTTGCTCCTCAGTGGCCTTAATTTTGGTACTGTCACTGCATCTTCAGGTAAACCAGACTGCAGACACAGTTACTTTTTTTCCACCTGAGTGCAAAGTTTTGATGTACTTTTGAAGATTTTCTAGTATCCCCTAACAGAACTAGAAGCCCCCGTTCTCACTTCACATGAGAATTTCATTAAAGCACCAGAATAAGAAGAATGTATTGGCCCCAAAAGGCATTTTTGAAAGTTTATGTGGTTTTTGTCTCTGATTGCAAATTTTAAAACATAATCAATTAAATAACAGTCAGGTCTACATTACTGCTTTCAGTGCTTTTTGATTAAACCTTGTATTTGGAAGATCTGCCATACGTGTGTCTTGAAGGGCCTAAGTTGCTGAAATAACTCTGAGCAAGTGAGAAAATGCACTAAAAAAATGAACACAGATAACATTCCCAAATGCTTGTGGTTACAGCTTAGTTTTGTACTTTGATGACCACATCTTCAGGACTGAGAGGAAGACAGCAGACATAATGGTTGAGAGAGCAAAGAAACATGAGCAAGTGGTTTTGGCTGCCAGTGCTGGGAAGGGATTCAGCATAAACGTAACTGCAGTTTTGTCCTATGGGGCCATGTTCTTCCATGAAATTCAGCAAAGCTTTTCATATCTAGATTGACCTGCTTTGTCTCCCCTGTGTCATGATGGAGTTGTCTCTGACCAGATCAGTCATTCCATCCCTTCTCCACTTGATAAGGAAAAAAAGAGAGGGAGGTAATGGCATTTCTTTCTCATGGAAAACCTTACAGAAGTGGAAGAATTACACCAGAAATGTCACAAGATTCTTCTCCCATTGTTGCATTTTCTTCCCATAACTGTTTCCTTTGTGTGGTTTGGGACTTGCTGGGCTGTGGCAAAGCAACCACAGCCATTGCAATGTAACACCCATGTGTGGTGACTTCAGGCTTCCACTTTCCTTAAAGATCTTCACCTGAAACCCACTGCTTATAGATGTTTGTGATCACTGGGTTTTATATAGACTGAAAGAAGCAGCTTTTCTAGGTGGAAAATTAAAAATGGGCCTTGAAATTGTGTCTGGCTTTTCAGTCAGTATTGCAGCTGAGAGAAAGGTTTATAAAAAAGGCCTTAATTTGATTTTTCTACGACTCACTATGGTACTGAACACTGTACTTTGGTGAAATATCTCTAAGTTCATATTAAAGCATTACTTGTTTCATTTGTCTTTAGTACACAAACCATATGAAACAAACGGATGGGTTCAAGAAATTTTTTACAGATTTGTTTTCACCCTTCTCCTTTACTCTTATCTGTTAGATCATTTTACACTGTATCTTTTCTGCTTTCAGTCTTCCTTTTCCATACCATGTGTGCCCTCTCTTAAACGTTTCTGGCAGTAATAACAACATGTAATTATAAGAGATAAGGTGGTATCTTAAAGTTTTTTGCCAATGACTGCTGTTTAGGGATAAGTTATTTGTATATATAGACAGTTCTGTCATGGATTCTTATAGCATATCTTACACTTCCTCTAATGGCTCATTGTGGGAGGGAGTGAATACTGGAAAAGATGAGCCTTTGATTAGTAAATGCAGCAGCTCCTGCATTTGAATTTTGTACTGTAACTTTTCATTCCTTTTTTATTTCTTTCTAAGCTTGTGCTATTATTTTAATTATTCCACACTTAATATCTCTTGATTTTATAGGCAATTGGGAAGGGAAAGGATTTTTTCCCATTGTGGACCCTTATATGTTTTCCTGTCTAATCGGTGGGCTTCCTGGTCTATCAGTTGATGCTGGTTAGACAATCTGTTCATGTGGGATCAGCCTACCTTATGGGTTGTGAAGCTAAATATAAAAATCTTCATTTATTAGAGAGCCACAATACGTACTTCCCATAGCTCAGTGACCTGAGGGTAAGGGAATTCTGGGAGTAGTTCAGAAGTAGCAAATGGGAATGAAATGCTTACAGCCCATCTTGCAGGGTGCAGTTAGGCTGAGCATTCTGTTGGATCAAAAAATTAGTAATAATTGCATTATTAATGGCTGTCAGTTTTTTTAAGGCCCAGGCAGTGTCTTGTTGTCACGTAAGTTCCGTACAGTGGTGTTGGGTAACTGCAAAAAATAGGAAGGAAAACATTACACCAACATGAGCAAACTACGGATTGTAAGAAGGAATGTGGAAACAGAACAAATTTGTGCTGCTCAGACTTACATTACTCTTTCACTATTCTTCTCTCCCATCCAGGCAGGGAGTGGGAGGGATCTAGAACTGAGATTCATATTTTCTGGTAAATTTGATGTTTATATCTGAGTAGAGCTGAAGTAGGTGCATTATCAACACAAGACAGATGAGCCTAAACCATCTGGTGTTTCATGAGGTGATTCCAGCTCAGGGGACACGCTTACATACAGCTTTCTGCATTGGCCAGGGGAAGGTAAGATGGGGGAATGGAGATCTTGTTCCTGTGTGCCAGTAATCTGGCACAGAATAGGGAATTGTTTTCCTACAAATCTGTGTAAAGACACAGGACTTGAAATATGTCTCCTCTAATGATTTCATTCTACACAGAGAGTTTGTGCTACCTGTATGGCTCATTGGGAGGAAGTCCCCAGACTGGACCATTCTGCAGCAAGTAATTTTGTGACAAAGTAAAAAGATGTCCAAGTCTGTAGCCGTATGGTATTTCTGTAATGTTTTTAGGCTGAGGCACATTGTCTGCTCGGAGTATGTTATGTAAAATAAGCAGAAGTGGCACTGCTTTTGAGCTCCATGAAAGTTGACAGGAGGCTGCAAGGTGAAATTCTGGGAAGTATAGAAATTGCTCCCCAGCTTTCTTCTCCCTGAGCTTGTGCTTTACACTGGGGTTTCTTTTTTCTCCCTGTATAAGGTGCTTTTAACACTCAGTCCTCAGCAGCTTGAATTCATTTGGGCTACGTTTTCTGGAGCCCAGGATCTAGATTCTGTCTGTGCCTGAAAATGATTTTGGAGAAGAGCTTGGTGAATGAGCTGTCTTGTACCCATCCTGCTTGCCATATCGGCCTACACTATAGCCATAGCATATGCTGCTTGACACTGGTTAAATGTTTTTCCTGTTGTCTCTCATTTCAGCACAAGAGCCCTTTGCTCTCCACTTCTTCTGGTCTTGAGTAATTTCCTCCTGACGTACTGTGGATAGCTTTTAGGTAGTCCCCTGTTCCTCTCAGCCTTTCTCACCCAAGCCTCTGGGATCATTTGATAATCTTGCTATCCCACCTCACCCAAAGAATGGGGCCCACAGCTGCTTCTCCCAAGTGCCACTCTCAGTAGGTGAGATAAAGAAGAGAGTATGTGTTTGGAGCAGCGTATGGAGGAGAGGGGAAGGCTGGAGAGCACAGAGGTAGTGAATGCTGAGGCAGCATCATCTGAAGAGCAGCCTCAGACTAAGTGTCCCATGGTGCTTTACAAGCACACTAAAACTCCTCTCTTTCTCTCTCTCCAGTGGAAAATTAAGTACTCAAATATATAACACTAAAAAGATGTTGGTGTACTTGTGCTCTGTTGGTGCACTCATGCATAGAAGTTCCTGTGGTGTTTAAATTATCATCATCTTGGCAAAACAAGGGTAAAATATAACCGCTGTCATCATTAAAGTGCAGCAGTGTAGCTTTCAGGTTTATGAAACCTGGGTCTTTTGTATTAACAAAGACTTCTTCTAAATTCAGTTCTAGCTGCAGGCTTGTTCCTGTAATGCAAGTGAGTTAACTGTCAATTTCCAGAAAAAAAAGAGAATGAGCTTTCAAGAGGTTTAATTGTATAAATGGCCTAGTTACAACTTCTGTGCAGTCCGTTCCATAGTGTATGTAAAAATGCATCTGGAGCAATTGATGAAGAATGCTGGAAGTGTCAGTTTGGATTTT
This sequence comes from Agapornis roseicollis, assembly GCA_002631895.1. Classification (NCBI taxonomy): domain Eukaryota; kingdom Metazoa; phylum Chordata; class Aves; order Psittaciformes; family Psittacidae; genus Agapornis; species Agapornis roseicollis. Next base: position 56,013 of record NDXB01018194.1, read on the forward strand.
TTTTTATGGCATGGTCACCTGAAGATGTGCTAGCGCTCCACATTAACATTAGAAAAGGATTCTCTCACATGATTACATTTATCCCCCATTTTTAATTTAATACTGAGCCAAATGTGACATACTTTTAAACTAGGAAGGGTACTTTGCAGTTTTATCAGTCTTCCTGCAGCTCCTAGTGTCTTAGTGTGCTTCTTTAATTCCACCATGAGCAGAGCTATAACATGTCACACCCATCACTGAGTTAAGTATGCAAGGTAATTTCAACTGCAGATAAACCTACAGTCATTGGCACACCAGATTTCCCAGAAGAGTAGGGGATATGAGTAAGAAACTGCTTTCAGAGTTATCTGTGTGTACAAGTTTTTTCTTGGAAAATGCCACGCTTCTCAATGTTAGGTAAGTGCAGAGCTGGAAGCAGTCTAATTGCTTTTGATCCATCCTTTCCAAAATGTGAGCAAGTACTAAAACAGAAGAGAGTTACAGGGTCATGTGATGTAAGTAAGAAAAGTCAACTCAGCATACTAATGGCCAAATCTGGTTGTGATTTTGAAAGCTTGGGAGCAGTTGCCATTTCTACATTATCACTCCAAAACTTCAGTTTCCTTTTTCAGCATCTGCTGGAGTTAGTAACCATTTGGATTATTCTTCTAGACTGAATTCTGCAGAGGTAGATGTTCTCTTGTATTCTACTTCATAAAAATTGACCTGACTGTCTGTTAGGGAATTTTTACTAGACATGATGAAGTAGCTGGCTAAGGAGCTTCCATCTTGCCTCACTTAAGTATATGAAATATTTGGGTAGCTGGAGTTTTTCTTGACATCTAAAATCACTGTAAGAAACCTAGTTAGATCTATTTTAGACTTGCTCTCAACTGAGCCAGCAAGTTGTCTCCAACAGTGGCTAGCATCCTGTGCTTCAGAAGTCAGTACAAAAATCCTGTGCTGGAAAGCATGGTGTAACCTGTCTATCATAAAAACTTTATACCAGTTCAAATCGGTGAAGCCTTTGTTTTAGGTGTTGAAACATGAAGTTTATCATCCTTGCCAGAAACTCCTTGAAATGCTAACACTTCTAGCTATGACTGCCTGTAGAGAAAGCTAATTCCTCAACTTGCTAACCCACGAGTTTTGATGGTGTGCTTCACAATTACACTGTGCACATGTCCCTGGAACAGTTGTGCAGACTTTTAGTTTCATTTACTATCCCATTGGTTTTGATTCACAAGCTGACAAAATGATGCCTCAGTAGCTTTCCTTTAGGTTTTGATGCATTTTTTTTTATCACACTACTTTCACATCTGTTTCCTGTGACAGTCAGTTACCCTCTTTCCAGCTTTGCACTTTATGGTGGGGCTTCTGTCACTATCATCCCTCTTTCCTCATTATCTTCTCTTTTTTTGTGTCTTTGATATGTGATGATCTGCTTTGCATAGTCTGCTGTAGGTAAGGGTAGATCTCTGATTTGAGTGATATAATCATTGGGCTATTGGTGGGTCTCTCCAGAACATTAAAGATTTCTTCGTTCCACCCCAGGAAGCATTTAAGCATGAAGCGTTAGCACAGTGTTACAGTGCTGGTAGGGGTCACCTGGATAGTCAAACAGGTAGTGTTTATTTTGGTGGACTTGGTGTTCCACCACTTGCACACTGTAGTGCAGGGACCAGGATGTGAGGGTGTGATTTTGATCATTCTGTGTGATTTGTAAAAATGTACTTCATGTATTTTTACCCTTGCTAGATGCATATGTGATGGTTTAAGAATAACAACAAAACCTTGAATTTAATGAATGTGTCCTAATCGTTCCCCACACCACTAAGTGGACTGGTTCCTAGTATTGTTGGTAGCATGAATCTGCTGTATGTCTTTGTTCTACTGACACGATGCTGTTCCTCATTACTTTTTTGTTTGTAGCCCTTAGGTTGATTAAACTGCATCAACTCAACTGAGACTGAGTTGCAGAGATGGTAATCTTATGTGCGATACGGTTGGCGTTTCCTGTTCAGTATTGCACAAGCACCTTGAGCTTGTTTTCAAATTGCAAGTGCAGAAACCTTGTTACCATGTGACTTAGACCACTCTTCCTGTTGAAAGGGACTGTCTTTCACTAACTCACTCAGCTATCAGATTGTAACAGTTCAAACTCTGCTTGGTATAGTAACCATGCTTGGGATTTTGACCTGTACCATATGATCACCATGACAGCTTTCATGATATTTTTTCATTGTTTCTTTTAAGCAGGGTGAATATTGTGCCATTTTTTTATTACTCCTGCTGTTAGCAAGTGATAATGATTCTACCAAACAATTCCATTCTCTGTGTATTGTCATAGATATAGTGCTATGTTGTCTTACGTCAGTGTGCAAATCACAAAACTCTTCATTTTTAAAAAACAAGAAAAGTTGTTCTATTATTCTCTCTAGTATCTTAACAAATAAAAGTATATGTAAACATGCAGAAATTGCATCCTGATTTCAGTAACAGAAGGAAAGGCAGATCCTGCTTCACCTGTCAGTGGATAACACTAAATAACATAGGTGAAGTTGTACTTAACCCTGTTAAGACTGTGCCTCTTGAGACTGAGTGCAAGGGCTGCTTATCCATTCTTGCATCTGAGCAAGAAATTTCTCAGTCAGTGTTTTTCTTTGGTGCTCTTGAGTACTGGACCATCCCCATGGGAAAACAGTGTTGTTCACTATCAGCAAAGTACATTGCTCATGCAAGCACAGCAAGTTGGACCAGGGAGTGTATGCATCCATCCTTGTGGGCTAGCTTGCTTCCTGTGCATCTGCCAAATTTCGCTGGGCTTTGAAGTGAGATAAATTCACTCCAGCTTCCCAGCACATAGCTCAAAGAATGTATACATTTACATCTCCATTTCAAAATAAGGGTATATAGGGAATAGATATTTAGGAGAAGGAAGAAGTTTTGTGCAGGTCTGTTGCCAAGTTTAGGAATCCAGTGCACAGGAGTTTTGTACTGTCATCCAGGGCAGGAGGGCTGGTTCTTGTGAAAAGGAAGTGGTTGGAGGCCTCCTCACAAGGCACCTGGATGGTTGCAGGTAGGTCTTTGGAAATGACAACAAAACATGTGACAGGAAAAAGACAAGACACCATAAAAGGCAGACTCAAGCAGGTAAGGAGAAGTAAGAACAAATACACAGAAAACGTTTTTTTCTTATCAGGTGAGCTGAAATGCAAAGATGTTAGAAGTACGAAGAGTACAATAAAATAACGGATTTTGTTATTCCCATCTTGATTTAGATCTAAATTATGGAGGTCTGGGGGACTTCTGGTAAATGGTGGAGTGAATAAATGTATGAATAAGTCAGAATACAATGAGTCAATATGTATGTACCGTATAAACCTGTGAAGATTTAATATGTGTAAACTAAATAGTGAGGCTTTGTGGTAAAAATAGCAAGCTGAGGAGAAAATGCCCTCACCCCTTAGATAAACAGTATGGGAAAGGTGGGAGTATTTTTTACGAGGGGAAAAAAAAAGGTTTTTCCTGAGATCTCACTGTGGATTTGCGAATGTGAAATTTGGGGGAAATAAGAGGTAAGGAAATACCTTTGCCTGTATGCTTGGTGTTACTTCAAAATGTGGTCTAGAAAAAATCAGTTTGAAAGCCAGTCACTTTTGAAGTAGGTTAGGTTTCACATGTATGCCTTCCCACAAGCCCCTCCGTAGCACGCTTATTCTTGACAACCACAATTTCCTCTTTTTATTTTAATTCTGAATATTTTATGAACTTGCAATCTTATACATAATGTGAGAAACTTACTGTAAAGGTACTGTACTTTTTTTTCTCTTCAATGTATTGTAGTTGATAGTGATTTAATTTAAGAGTTACCAGTATTAGTACTATATACAGAATAACCTGACAGACAAGTTACTGTTTAGTGGATATAGAGGAGGACTGAGCATGAAACTTTATTCTTCTGGGGACTTTGGTCTATCTTTTCCCCTTTTTTTGTTAATGATAGCTCATACACCTGCAGGTTTCACTTTGAGTTTCTGGTTTGAATAAGTTCAAGGGTATTTATAAAAGTCGAAAGAATTTGATGGTCTAAAATGCAGCAACATCTTCCTTGAATGGGATAGTTCAAAAATCTGTGTCCTGCTGTCTGTTTGTTCCTTCTGTGGCAATCAAATAAGAGACAGAAGTTACTGTGGAGAGGAGTCGAAGAGGAGAAACTGAATGGATAATCTTTTGCAGTTCTGCATTTTGGTGAATCGATTTACTGTCTTTCCTCAAGATTTTCTAGCTCTTGACAAAATCCGTGACGAATTTGCAGGGTTCTCCTATCAGTTTAAGAGATCATTCAGTGTGTTTTAACATAAGACTATTTCCAGGGGTTTTGCTGATAGTGATGTTAATTTTGTCTTCATGAATGCAATCAGTAAAAAATCAAGAGAAAAGAAAGCTACCAGTAGGGGCAATGTCTTAGTGGCAACGTGGCTTTATCAGCCTGGTGATGATGATGGATGTCTGCTCGTTGAAAATGACACGTTCCCTTCTCAGAATGGCTCAGGCTCAGGCCTTCTCCCTTCCCCTATGAGCCTAAAGTGAAAAAAAACCCAAACCCTAGTATTAAATATCATTTATTTGAATTGATAAGGGAAAGTCATCAGTGACTAACTCAGCTCCAGTTTACAGTGGAAGTTCTTACAGAATTCCTTGCAGATTGCTTTCTTGTAAGATTACATTGTTTTCCTTATGAATTAAATGTGTCTGAAGATTCATAATATCATATAATTGCAAGGAAAGAAGCTCTAAATTTACTAGAAACCTAAAAATCCTGTGATTTGGTGAAAGTATTGTATAATCTAATATTCGCTTCTCTGCATCCCTACCCGCCCTTATTTTTTGTTCACTGCTGAAGAAGGTTCTTAGTGTTTTGTTTGGGTTTGTTTTTTTTTCCTTTTTAGACAAGTTTTGCTCCTCCTCTTGATGAGGTCTCCTCAGTGTAAACCAGTAGGATCTTTTTTTTTTTTTTTTTTTCTATTTTTTTTTTTTTTTGTTTTTTTTTTTTGGTTTTTGTTT
>NDXB01018195.1:8003-27040 GCA_002631895.1 Agapornis roseicollis
AACAAAAAAAAGAAAAAAAAAAAAAAAAAAAAAAAAAAAAAAAAAAAGAACCTACAACATTTTCTCTGTACAAATTACTTTGGAATCCCGGTAGGTCAGTAATAAAATTTGTACTTCCTACAAAACACTCCTGCTTTTTTTCTTATACTTGCACATGGTAGGCTGTTGTCTCTAGAATAGCCTCTCTTGGAAGAACCACTGTACCAGAGTACACAAATTTTCTTATAGGTTTAATTGATCTATTTGTTCAGTAGCTTATTTTCTGGTTGGATATTACCCTTGATAGCCATCATCATTCCATTAGAGCAGTCTTGTCAATTTTTAATTACTTATCATTTCTTTTAAGATATATTCAATATCTGTAGTGACTCCTGATTTATTTAGTAGTGAGAATTATTTGCTATAGCACTAAGCTTTAATAGGAATTTTCTGTTCTGTAATGTTAAGTCTTATTATTTTTCTTTTGGTAACGTGGGATAAATCACTAATTCCAACATATTTTAGGCAGTTATACCACTCTACAAATTTGTACTTTAAATTAAAATTCATATACTTAAGAACAATTATTAAAACTGGAAATAAAACAATAAAAACCTATGTTCACCCTTGCACTTTTCTGCACATCTAATTCCATGCTCCCTTGTGCAGGAAGACTGTATAGGGTGATCTTGAATTTCCCAATACATTGTGATACAAATAAATATCTGTAATACTAGCATGTCTGCTGTACCTGTGTACCTGCTGATGTCTAAATCAGTAGGGTTAGAAATTGAAAATGGAGAAAAAATTTTGTTCGAACCCAACATTTAAATTCCATTTTTCCTAAAGGTATGGTGTTAAAAAAAACTCTCCAAGCAAGATTAACGCAATTAAAGCAAACATTTGTACGTAAGACATGAATAATATGTGGTATAGAAAATGCCATCTGGAGAAAAGAACAAAGCCAATTGACAGTTTTGAATCTGTAGTTTGCAGCTCTGAGTGCTGTCCACAGTACACTAAGCACATCTCTTTGTTCCATCTAGTGGTTATGTCAAGAATGTTCATGGTCATATTATTTTCATCTTGCAGGTCAAGCAACAGAGATGAGATCTAGATTGAGAGATCATATGTTCAGCTTCAGTATGCTTTACTTCCAGAAGCAGTTACATAGTTTTCTGGTTTTCAGGATCAGTTTGGGTTGTTTTGGGTTTGTTTTTTTTTTTTTAACAGATTTGCAAAAATAGTTCAGAATTTAATGACAGCACTTAAACATTCCATGAGTTTCCCTCTGGGTGAAGACCATGGAGATCTTTTGTTGGTTTTTGTACTTCCCATAGTATGACAGTTATCCTGAAATGCATTTTTACCTATTTAAATACCAGTGTTACTGTTGCTTGTTTTGTAGTGTGATTTATTTGGGTTTTTTTAGTGGCTTTCTTGATCAGTGCAGCAAACTTTAAAAACAAGTTTGAAGAATGGACATTTCTGTGAGTAGGACTAGAAGAGGACTAGCCCCCCCCACCCCCCCCAGTCTCTCAGCAGTTCAGCTGCCAAATGTGTATTTCAATGCCTGACTCCTAAAATACATGTTCTGAGTGGTTTCAAGTGTCAATTTCAAAACTTTCAAGTCAGTTTTCTACTGTGAATTTTCTTTTCATTTAATTTGGAAGTCAACTGAAAATCAGGTGGCCCAAAACTAGTTTTAGATGGGGGAATTTCTGTATGCTTGGGAGTGATCCCTGAAAGTGTTCAGTCAGTAAGAAATTGGTGTGTAGTTGGTGACAAGCCAGGAGGTTTCTCACAGTTCAGCTGATGTTTATAGGATTGCCATTCTACCTGAGTCATTTTGGTTGCCCCTCCAAAAACAAAACCTGTACACAGGTTATGATGTGACAGTAAGGTGACTTGGCAACACTTATGTGATTTTAATGGAAGAATTAGCTAGAAATGCACATGTTGTACCAATTGCATGAAGAGATTGTAAATGCATTCTGGTTGTATATAATTTATTGGGGTTTACTCTGTGATTAGAGAAAGCAAACAAGCCCATCTCTGTGCTCAAGGCAATAAGGGAATCAATTGGAAGGAACAATAATAAACAAAGCCTCTACACTAGTATTCACCTTTACAGAGTTGTGCACATTAAGCAAAAAAGGTTTCTTCTTTTTGTACCATGATTTTTCATTTTGTATTACAGGTTTTTAGAGTTACTAAATGCCTAGTTTTTAAAGTGTATTTCATTAGCTGAAGCAGTATACAGGAGCCAAATTCTGGGGGTTTGATACGCAAGCATCACTCTCACTGATTTCATTATGAGCTTTTCATTTATATTCAAGAAGGCAATGTCTGACTCTGCAGCAGGCTGTTGTATAAGATGGAAAATCCATTAAAATCCTAAGTGTTTAGTGCACAGAGTCACTGAAAAAATGTTCTAAGGAGAAAAACAAAAAAAATTTATATATATTAGCTAATGTTGTGGTTTAAGCTCAGCCAGCAACCCAGAACCACGCAACCGCTCGCTCACTTCCTACCCTTCCTCCCTCTGCTCCTGGAGGGATGGGGAGGAGAATCGAAAGAATGTATCTCCCATGGGTTGAGATAAGAACAGTCCAGTAACTAAGGTATAACACAAACCACTGCTGCTACCACCAATAATAATAATGATAAGGGAAATAACAAGGGAAGAGAATACAGCCACTCACCATCTGATACCCAGCCTGACCCAAACAGTGATCTCACCCTTCTGGGTAACTGCCCCCAGTTTACATCCTGGGCATAGCGTGCTGTGGTATGGAATACCTCTTTGGTGAGTTTGGGTCAGGTGTCCTGTCTCTGCTTCCTCCCGATTTCACCTCCTCCCTGGCAGAGCATGAGGCTCACATAGTCCTTGATCGGACTGAGCAACATTACTGAACACCAACTAAAAACATTGGTGTATCAGCGTTGTTCCCAGGCTGAAAGTCAGAACCATAGCACTGCACCAGCTAATAAGGAGAAAAATGACTGCTACAGCTGAACCCAGGACAGCTAACCAAGGCAATATATATGCTTCAAAGAGCAGATCCTAAAGCCTCCATAGGGCACAGCATGTTCCAAATAAGACCTGCAAATTGTAAAAAGAAAAGGGAACTCAGAGCAAACCTCTCAAGCCTATGAAACATACTTCTGCTGCCCCTGGATCAGCACAATTTGTAGTGCATGTGCTGAAGTGCATCCTCCAAGATTATGAAGTTTCAATCACCTTTGTAGAATAGCAGGAAAAACAGATAGTAAACAAATAGTTGAATGAAATGAAGTTGTTGGTCTGGAGGGAAGGAAACAGAAGAAAACAGTTATGAGCGATGGGGCATTATCTGATGTCTGCCTTAATTATTTCAATCCCTTCCCACCCTTTTGGTGATATTAATCTTTATGTGCAGCTTCTCATTGTTCCCCTTTATTTTATCGACATCTTGAAATGTGCTGCTTAAACTGGATTCAGTATTTCAGCTCAAGCTTTTTCAATACTAACAATGATGACTTTATGCTTTCTTAGGTCATGCTATTGTCTGTGCAGTACAGCAGGAGATATAGCAGTTGGTCTGTTTCAGAAGAGTGGCACTTTGCTTGTGATCTCCTGTAACCTGTGGGGGTTTTCCTCTGAGGAACAGGGTTTTGATAGGTTTTTGGGTTTTTTTTTTTTTTTTTTCCAGATTAGTGTTTGTCTTCTATTTTGGGAAAAGGGAAATATAACCCCCATTATGAAGAAAGAGAAAATGGAATACCTGGGAAACTACAGACCAGTCAGTTTCACCTCTGTGCCTGGAACATATTCTCCTGGAAAGCATGCAAAGATACATGAAAAACAAGGTGGTTAGTAACAGCCAGTATTGCTTCATGAAGGGCAAATCGTGCCTGACCAATTTGGTGTCCTTCTATGATGGGGCTACAGAATTGATGGATAGAGCAAACCAGTTGACATCGTCTACCTGGACTTGTCTCAGAGAGGGACTCTTCATCAGGGTTTGTGATAACAAGACAAAGGGTAATGGGTTTAATGTTAAACAGGGGAAGTTAAGGTTAAGTATAAGGAAGAAGCTCTTTACTGTAAGGGTGGTGAGGCACAGGAACAGGTTACCAAGAGAAGTGGTAAATGCTCCATCCCTGGCAGTGTTCAAGGCTAGGTTGGACAGAGCTTTGGGCAGCATAGTCTAGGGTGAGGCATCCCTGCCCAAGGCAAGGGGTTTGGAACAGGATGATCTTAAGGTCCTTTCCAACCCAAACCATTCTATGATTTAAGTATAGGTTGTCCTTCTGTTTAAGTATAAAATCTTAAGTCACCTACTGAATTGGAGAGGGAACACTTAGATAACTTTCCCAGGTTTTTAGGATTTTAAATTCTAAGCCTCTTTCTCTGTGCTTATGGGCACCTCCAGCTTTTTGTCATTTGCAGTTTTTTCTGTACTCCATTGTAATGTTGTGTTCTATGTGAATGGTATTTCTCAGACTACAGGAAAATATGTTGGCATGTTTTGAAGTAAAATTAGAAGAAAGCATTCTGGTTTGTTTGTTGTTGGAGTTTTCGTTGGCTGGGTGCTTTTTTTTAAACCTCCTTTACTATTACAGTTTCCTCCATGGTTACTGATTGTCACAGGTTTGATAATATTTACTTGAAATTCTAATTATCTTGCAGAGTAGCCATCAAAAGTGCAAAAAGCAATTGCATCTGAGTCTGTGAGCCAGTTGTTTTGAAGTTCTTGGTTAAAAAAAACTAAACAAACAACAATGAAACAAAAGAAAAGAAGCAAAAAAAAAAAAGGGGGGGAAAGGAGAAGAGGAGGAACTGGAGGATTTACAAAGCACACTGGCAAAAGCACAGCAGATAGCTAGATATAGGTCTTAATTCATCTGGTTTCATGTGAACAATGGTGTGCCACAATGTTTATTCAGTTCTAGTGTAATTTCTGTGTTGTCCAAAGGAAACAAGGTTGTACCCCCAGATGGCCTGGAATCAGGTGGCAGACAACAACAATTATATTCAAGGAAAATATTTTTACTGCCTATTTATTTTCAGTTGCAAATATAGAAGGAGAACAGCAAGTGTATTTTTATAAATAGATTTCTTTTTGGCAACAGAAATATCTGGGGGTTTTAAATTATTGTCACGCAATGTCAGTTTATTAAGCAGTGGTCTCTACTTTTCAGAGGGCAAATAATGCTACGTATAGATGTCCAAAAGAGCTTTGATCCATGATATAGAAATGTTTTTCCAGATTAAATAATAACTTTAATATCTAAATACACTGAACTGTTGTTACAATTAATTGTAAGTAAATTTATGATCCCCTAGTCATTTAAATTTTAGATGCCAGGTAGGATAGGTCTCTGGCCTAATGGAAGGTCAAAGGGGTTGAAACTGAATGAGCTTTGAGTCCCTTCCAACCCAAACCAGTCTACAATTGTATGAAACTTTTGGTTTTGTTCCTTTGGTCAAAATAACCCTGTGACACTGGAATCAAAACTTTCTTCTCAGTAACTGTATGTTTCTTATAGCTGAAAATTTAAAAATAATTTGTCTTTGAGTTCTAGGTTTTCTGTTGGTTCTTTTAACTTTGAAATTATGGTTTATCTCCACTAGGTAGCAGCAAATGACAAAAATGTTCTCTTTACTTTGTCCCTAATCCAACTGAAAGTAACAGTGTAGGAACCGGATGAAGATTTCTTCCTTTCAGTAAACTGACAGGTTTCACATGCATTCACTTTCAATTTGTCTTTGAACAGTTTTGATTTTGGAAAACTTCATAGTAGCCTTTTATTTATTTATTTATTTATTAGCTATATTTCTTTCCATTCCCCCTGTATGAGGTGGCTTCCAGTGGATAAAATGAGTTTTCTTTCCTTTTCAAGCCGCTGTGCAAGGATTAACAATGGGCCTAATTGCTTAAATTTGCCTCAGATAGAGGCTCAGTCTGAGCCTCACTTTTGCTATATTTTTAAATAGTATCATTTTTATAAAAGCATCTTGAATTGAGGAATATATCCATTCATTGTGAATATTTACAATTTTATTTTATGAATTATTCAGTTCCATATCCCCTTGCTTGTCTTTGCACCATGGACAAGAAAATGAAGATTCATTAGAGAGTGCACTATAAAAAAATGTATATCACAGTCATGATTTTGGACTTGGTTAAAGACTAAACACATGCAGATCATATGAGGAGATTGTATATACAAGAAGAAAAAGAGCAAGCATCTGTGAGGGTGCAGAGTTTATTCTGGACTAATGGGCTAAAACTTAGAAAAAAAATTAAAGCTTTATTTTTTGTGGCTGGCAGCTCCTAAACTTAGGGAATCATTTTCCAATAAAAGTGATAGATGTTCTTTTTTGGAGTCATTTGAGAGTAGCCAGAGAAAAGCCCTAAACAATGTACTGCAGGAAATCTTGCAGTGACAGCAGGAGAGGCTCAGGCACTATATTTCTTGCTGTGATCTCTTCCTTCTGCCACTTACCTGGAATATGTAAATGATAGATATTAAAAATATGAAATTAATTTCTGGCCTCGCAGAGATAAGTGCGTGAAGGTCTTTGGTTTTATTTGGGCCTGTCAGAAGGTTTTGTGTTTGCTTGAGAGACCCTTGCTGCTGTATTGAGAAGCATACTGTCACTTAAGTCCACGTGTAGCAAACACAGGAAACTAGAAAACCAAAAGTGATTGACATACTGCAGTACCCTGCACACAAGCAGCATTACACTAGTGCAGCATCCTGCACATGTGAGACAGTTGTTGGACTTCAATGAGAAGACTCTGCACTCTGCTATCTGGTGGGTTTTCTTTCTGAGTGTCTTTGTGTTTCTGAATAATGCTACTAATATTAGTATCTTTTGAGGCATAGGTGTCTGGCTTAAGTATTCAGGTGACTGCTTAGTTTGAGAAAAACATAACTTTGTAGAAATAAAAAATGTCACGTTTATATAACCAGTGCTCTTTTACGCGTTTACATTTGCAGTGGGTATTGCTGGATGTTAAAACATGCCTCTAAAATTTAACTACCTTCCCAGAAAAACAGAATTTTTCTGTCTTTTATCAAATATATCATGCAAACTTCACCTCACAATAACTTTGGAAGCTGGTTGCTTTTGATTCTTTGTGGACTGGAAAAACTCCGTGGAAGGCATGTTTTGAATATCAGCACTTCAAAGGTGGCGTACCTAGTCCATGAGGCAGCACTGATGGCATATTTTCTCCTGTCTCTCTGGTACATTAGGCAGCCCTAAGGCAATTGAAAGGCCTGTTGGGATCTCATCCACCTAACCTTCCCATTTCTGCTTCTTTCTCATGTCTGTCATACACAAAGGAAATTCATAGCATTTAAATTTTTCCAAAGCATTTAAAAAATCCCCCCCTCTTCTACCCTATTCTACCTGTCTTATATGCTTAACTACTTGACTTAACTAGAGTCAATGTGTTTAAAATTGTTGAACATACAGCAAAAGATGTATATGTAGGTTTTGTTTCTGAGTAGCATGCTGCCCACCAGAATGAAACTGCTGGAGTAGTGAATGGACACCCTGCTTTACAAAGTGTGCAGAAAAGGATCATGGCTTGGAGATGATCAGCTGAAGTCTACAGGGAAGATCTCAGTCAGCCAGATCAAGTCTAGCCCATGGCAACTCTCCCTTAATGGCCCAGCTCCTTTTAGCTTCAGCCTTAACAGCTGTGCACTTTGCTTTCTTCTTCAGAAGAGCTGTATATAGCAGAGATGAACCCACAAGTGATAACTTCACAGATTGAGCTCTGTGTGATCTTAAGTATCATACACTGTACACTCCCTCAGTTACCTCCACCCTGGAGTTTCTATGCCCTTTCTGTGGAAAAGAAAGAATATGCTGAAGAGTTACTGCTTGTCCGTTGTGACAGTTTGCTTATTTCTGTGTAGAGCGGGGAAGGGAATGGCTTAATGGACAATGAGAGTGTTGTGGATATAAAAATAAGTAATGAGAACTTACTGAAAGTATTATCAGTTAATTCTTTCCTTTAGGAAAAGGAAAAATACACACTCAGATTTATCAGTTTTCATATGCCATGCATGAAAGTGATTGGGATAATTTACGTTCACACTTATTTTGATAGACAGTGAATAGATGGATAGTGAATTCCACTTTTTATCGCTAGCCATCTGTATCCAAAAGCAGGAACATTAGGAGCATGGCAAATGACTCTGTTTTGGGATGCATTTGTAATTCAATAGAAAGGTAAATACATGGGAAATACCTGAAAGCTGACCATAAGATTGTGGACGTATTAGAATTGCAGTGAATATAAACTATTGAATTTCATTGAATTATTTATGGAGTTCCAGGCATAAGATTTGTGTCATTCTGTTGACTGTGTTATAATTAGAATAACTCTGGCATCAACTTCAAGTTGCGCACAAACCAAAAATAAATAAGATCAATCGTAAGATCATGATATTGAGTGAAAGAGCTGAAGCATGATGAGTTCCTAATATATGGGGGAAAAAAGCTTCAGCTGCTCTGTTAAGACAGAATGTGAAGGTGTTGAATTTTTTCACTGACACAATGGTACAGATTTCATAAAATATTTAAATATTTTATGCTTCTTCCTTGTAAATCTAACATCAAATCATCAGTGACTATTCTGGACAAATCTACACATTTGTCAGTGCCTCTGAGTAGCCTTAATAACTAAGCTGCTAACTCTGATGCACATTAAAAGCAGTCTGTGTTCTCAGTAGCAAGCTATTGTAGTCTGTTGGAGCACACTCTGTAACTAAGGGTAGGATTTTGCCCAAGCACATCAAGTAAAAGTATTCTTCCATTATATATATATATATTATTTTTTTATGAAGTTTCTAAGTGTAGAAAATAATTTTGTTGAAAGTGTTATTAATGCATACCTCTGGACTTGAGGATTTGAATGGATTTTTCATCTCTCTTAAGTACTCATCAGTTTTCCTACAACTGTTCTCGGTGTTTTTCGGGATTATTTAGTGTCAGCAGGTTTGCTTTTTCTATTTGCTTTCCCAAGTAGAACTTCTAGTAGAAATAAATTACCCTATAACTAATCTAGCTTGCATATTTTATCAGCGTTCTCCTCATCATTTATTTTCTTTGCATTTATTTTAATCTTGCCTGTTAGAAATAACAGTGATATAATGATCTGTCATGTGCACCATTGTTTGCACCACCAAAAGGTAATATCTGCCTAAATATGGAAGCAGGATGAGATGCTTGTTTGGAGCACTTGTCTTATGCTTTGTTTTATCTAAGGTTGTACCCTTATATAAACCAAACAATACAAAACAAAAAAAAAGTTTGAGTGAGAATTTGTGACACACACTGGGAAACCAAAGCTCAGTTCTTTGTTTGTACCATGTTATTTGTTACTGTTGTTTCATATTCTAAGAAATAGAAAGCATTGAGGTCTTAAATGGAGATGGTTTAGAAGTGCTTTATTTTGCACCAGTTCCATTCAGAGACCCCAGTGGTATAGTATGGCCGTGCTGTGAGTACTTATATGAACTCAATATTTTTTACACATAATGAACATCTGGTGACAAGACGCTCAGAGCAACAACAACAAAAAGGAAGGGGATGGAGGGGGGGAGAAGAGGAGAAGGAAAGGCAAAAGGCAGTAAAATGTTTTGCATGCCTGCTACTTTTATGGCTTAAAATATTTTTCCTTCCATCAGTGCATCTAGGGAAACTTTTTTTGATGTAACAATCAATTTTTAACAAGGAAAAAAGTCTGAACTCATAAATATTGTATGTATTAATTGTGAAGCTTAATGGAACATTTTGTGTTTCTGAACAACTCGTTTACATAATTAAAATCTCCTTTGATCTGTGAGTAAATGATTTAATCTTAATGCTCATTAGGCTAAATGGGTCTTCTGTTCAATTGTATCAAGATGGTATGGAAAATTCTCAGACCTTTAGAAAATATTTGTTAGGTAAACACAGCAACGTATGTATGAATAGAAATATTTTATCTCTACAAAAGAATTTGAGTCTAAAACTAATACAGATTAAAGTTTTTTGTGTCTTTTATCTGACATTTTGGTTTCGAGAGGAGTTAACTAAAATATGGGGGAGGGGTGGGGTGTGTCAATGTATATAAATTAACTTCTTCACTACAAAACCAATTTAGTCCTTGAAAATAAAGCCTAAAATAGAAAATTTAGGACAGGTGCAACTCCAACTGCAAATATGAATTTGTGTAACTATAGATCATTTAAGGGCAACTGATATTTTTTTGTAGCTTTCACTCAGAAATTCCTCTGGATATGGCAAAGCCCAGTAACATCTGGGAAATATGCAACAAGATTTTAATCTTTCTTAAGGTTCATACAACAACAGTATTACCACAGCAGTACTTACCTTGTGAAGGTTATCACCTTTAAAATTTCAAGATGGTCAGGATTTTGTCTTTCACTTTTTTCTTTCTTAAATGTCTGGAAAGCTCTTACTCACTGCAAGGTGCTGCAAAGCTAGCATGTAACTTCAGACAAAGTTGATAGACTTGTTTTACAAACCCATTTCCTTGTGTCCTAATCCAAACAAAGAAAGGTTACAAATTGGACATCACTGTCGCAATATTATTTTTTACAAAAAAATCTAAATTGAATAATGTATTTTGATTTTTTTTTTCATTATCCCCTCTGTAATTTTTTTAAAACCACTTTTCATTCCCACAGGGAGCTTTTTCTTTTTTAAAAAGGTAAGAATTTTAATTAGCTCAGGTGGTGCAATAAACGCAAACATCTGTGTCCCTTTATTAAAGGCTGTTCTCAGTTGCTTCCTGCTCTCATGAACAAATGTATAGCTCAGAAATACTCCAGAGTCACCTTGCTGATAACTGGAGTGAACTGGTTGTGCATAGCCACTGCCACACTGGGTCAGATCAGCCTTTCTCTACAGCCCTGCACTGTACAGGATGTTTCAGAATACTGTAAAAAACAAAACAGCACATAGACACTCCTGCCTTTTCCCCAGAGACACTTCTAGCAGTCTGCAGTTTAGGGACATCTTGAGCCAGAAGGTTGTATCCATATTTAATTTCTCTTGAAAGTGTTATCTTCCATGAAGTAATCCATGGCAGACATATTAATTGGGCTATTACACAGATGCAAAAGCATTTAGAATGAAATACACTTTTGCACACTATACTTAAATATTGGAAACGAATGTTTGTTTAACATTTTTTATGTTTAATTTGTTTTATTTTCCTCTCATATGGTTTGAGCTGCTGGATTTATCTCATTAAGAAAAATAAATTGTCAGTGCTTCATTTGGAAGTTATATTTGCAGCACTGTAGTCTTAAATTACAATTGCCTGTTTCTGAAGGTCACCTTCTATCACAGAGAATTTTTGTTTTTATTATGCTAAGTCTCAGGCTTTGAGGAAGCAAAATCAAATATCTTGGTTATAAATTTACTTAATCGAACTGTTACTGAGTTCTGTTCAACAGTATTTAATTTGAGTTATTTAAATTTCTGAAGATTTACTATGTTTTAATTCTAAAAAATATGAGATATCATTTCAACCAGCATTATCTCATTAGAATTCTTTCATATTTGTAAAAATCTTGACTACAGTTCAGTCTGTATACAAGCAAAATACCCATGAGTTCACTAGAACTTCTACTTACATAAATAATGAAGACTCAGCTTTAAAGGCTAATCAAAACAAAAATTATCCCTCTGGTATCTGTTTCAGCTGAAGGAAACAGTTTTTTTGGCTGGGCTGAGTGTTGAGAATTTACATAGCAAAGTGCAAATATCCATGAGAACATATCTCTGTCCTCAAAAGGATTGGTCTAATATATGTGCAAACAGTACAAAACATAGATTTGGCATGGTTCAGCTTGGCATTGCAATGATGATATCTAACATTTTCAGAATCACCTATGGAATTTGGGCTCCTAAGTATTCAGGTCAGAAATCAGTACTAGTAATATGTATTGATGGTCTGCAGTAGTCAGTACTGCCTTGTATATGACAGCACTTGATGCATATTTTAGCTATTACTTGCTTTTAAATTTGAAGCAGACAAAGTTATTTTAATGTGGAAAATAGACGTGAAGGATTTTTTTCCCTCTTTCATCTTTCTATAACTTGAGTAAGCATTTCCTCTCTTGCTTATTTTAACTACTGATAGTAAAGTGAAAAATCTGCTTGAACATCCCTTAAATCATCATGTGAACTTGGGGGGTGGATTTCTTATTTCAGCAATATAAGTACAAAAGTAACCACAAAATAGAGATGAAGTACACTTATCCCAAGTTACTGCCTTTGATTTATGTGCTTGGGTTCATAATAAGATAATATGATAAGCATTTAACTTTGGGAACAAAACCAAAGAATTTGAACTCTATTAGACTGATAATGTTTAAAGAAAGCTTGAAAAAGGCTTTTCAGAAATATTCTTTTAAAAAGCAGCATGCAGGGGTTTTTTGTTTAAGAATTATTTTTGTTGTTCAGAGGATTTTGTAGTAAGACATCTGGTATGATGACATGTTTTTGAATAAGACATCAGAATTTAGATTTCCTTTCATACACGTGTTTGTGTGTATTGTGCAATCTCAGATGTCAAACTACAGTGCGTCTTCCATAAAACAAGATGGATGTTATTGCTTTAAAAATATTACAGAATTAACAGACAAACTGTTACTATCAGCCTCTTGAAACATTTTCTTCATGCACTTTGATCGTGGAGCCACAATTCCTGACTGTATATGTGCTGGAATCTTCTGGCCAAATTGAAATATGCTTAAATACATAATAAATAGTGAATTTTAGTAATGCTGTATTAATACAGCATCAGTGAGATTTTACTGCTAGCAGTTTTGGTTTTTGCAAATCATATTTCTGTAGTCTCAATGAAAAGTTGTTGATGGCTTAAAATTGGAGGTGCTTTGTAAAAAATATTCTGAGTGAAGTATTGTTCAATGCACACTGGAACATTCATGGAGCATGGAGTAAAGAAGGCTGTGCTTCAGGAATATTTTAATGCTTTTTCAGTGTAAATATGTAGGCCTAAACTGAAGTCAGACTATTTGTAAAGAATTTTAAGTATTTTGACTCTTTTACTGATTTTATTTTTGTTTTGTTTTTATTTACCTAAATTCCTTGAACAGTCCTACTATGTGATGAACATTTGGTAGAATAATAGCTTTCTTTACTGAAAATCACAAGATATGCGTGCATGTCATTCTGTCCACCAGATGTTGGATTTGATTCCTCACATAGACAAAGAGCAAATCACAGATTTTGATTTTTGAACTACTGTGTGTCAACCAAGCTGTAGATACAAAAATAGTTTAAATAAAGTATGTGAAAGTTATTACAGTTCCAAAATTAAAAATTTTGGACAAAAGTAAAGACAACTGGAGGAAATCAGCCAGTCTTGCAAAATAGCTCAATGTTTCTGCATTGGGAAAAAAAGAAAAAAAAGCATGCAAGAATGGTCAAATGTGACTTGATATAAAAAATAGTTAGAAGTTAAGAAACAGCTTCAAAGGGTATGCTGTATGTACGATTCAGGATCAAAGCTGTTCTTTGCCAAACTAGAGGAATTCTTGCAATGAAATGTTTACTTTCTAAAACATTGGGACTAAGCTGTTTTGCACAGGGAAAATATTTTTATAGGAGAATATGAACAAATACAAATTTTGTGCTGTTTTATAAGCAGTTGTGAATACTTGATCTTTGGAGGTATAAGGCTAAGGTTTTTCTCTGAAGAGCAAAAAACGAAGTGGGCCTTTTACACAAGAGCACTGGTTCATTCGAGGCAAAGCTAAACATCACAGGGAAAAATATCAGGAAGTTGGATAGTAGTCACAGTAAAAATAGTCAGAGTAGCTTCTTACTGGTAGTAAGTAAATAGTGAAATGCCTTATATCTGCCTTCGCTATTTGGGTTCAGGGTGGCTGAGACGCATTTTCTTAGTTAAAAGTAATTTTAACTAATTTCACTAATTTAACTAATTTCACTGTTTATCACCAAAGTTTTTGATTTTCCTCAAAATATTCTTAGTTCAGAACAGGTTTGTTACTGGGAACTGAAGGCCATGTTAGGGTAAGGTGTTTTTCAAGATTAGGTCATTATGCATAACAAGACTAGAGTGAGCCCAGACTGATACTTCTCCAGAATATTTTTCCACCTGTCAGCAGTTGTGCCTCCAAAGGATACTCAGAGATTTGCCTTTCTTTATAACATTTGATTGATTTTTCTTCCATGAAGGGTTCTGCAACTGACCATGTGAAGCCGTTTTACTCCAATTGTGAGATTAGTACAGTGCAGCTTGCAAGTTTGTTGTGCTGACTGTACTTAGCACACGGACACCTCAGTGGCACAGTCATTCCCATGCAGAAAGAGAAACCTAATTCCAGTGTCCCTGGTTGCTTCACTTCTGCATAGGCTCACTCCAGCAGGTCACTGGTTGACCTGCAGGCATACCAGAGGCTAACTGTGTCAGATCTAGATTGTACCAAGATCAAATTTTCATAGCATGGCACATGCCCAGATTCCTGATCTGCATTAATCTAAAAATACAATGCCAACCTTGTTTTCCCTAACATAGCATTAGTAATATGCTATATTGCTATTTGCATTAAAGTGCAAATCCAAATAAATTATGTAAGTATTCTAATTGCTTAAATTGACTCTAATGTTCATTGAAAGAGCTAAAGCACAATGAAATTGCTTGGTTTCAAGCAGCTACCAAAAGAACGTTGTAATTTAGTATTAGGGAATATTGCTTCCCAGCCATTATTTACATTACTTTCTTACATAGGTTCTAATGGTAAATTTTGGACTGAATTTATGGAGCAGAGGTGATCAGCTGGTAGATATCAGAGAAGGAACGTTTTAACTTGTTACTCATTTTCCTTGAGTATGCTGGGAGATCTAAGATATACTGTAGATGCTCTTACCTCACTAAACCTATGTATGGTACTTGCTGTACTGATGTCCTGCTAGATCATCTGATATCCAGAGAAAACCTTTAAGCTGGCTCCTGAAGTCCTGCAAATTCTTAAATATGCCTACATGTGTGCTTTCCTGCTTGCATCCTACAAGGTCTGTCCTTTAATCAGTTCATTCATCCCTCATTTTCCCTTTATCACTTTTAGAAGCTTATTTTGGCAAGATAGAAAAGGGTCTTTTTAAAAATATTTATGGTTCAAATATTAATTAAATGTTTCTCTCACTTCAGAATTGAAAATCATAATGGAATTCTGAAGTAATTTGATGGCTCCTGATATATTACAATTAGCAATCAAACTGTGCTGGTACACTGCATTGTTGTCCAGCTTTTTGTCTCTGGAAAACAGACCACTAATTAGGATTTCATGGTTCAAAATGAGTTCCTTACTTACACATTTTAAGGCTGATATTTCTTCTTTGATTATAAACTTGTATGAAAAGGAAGTGTGGTGTTACAGGTAGAACATTGAAACAGAAAATGAAATCAAATTCCCTAAGGCTGCAGAATCAAGTGTCAAACCCTGACTCAGATGAAGGAGATCTTGACTCCCAACTTTCTTGGCTGCCTTGTGATCCATTTTTTTCATTATAAACTATGTTTAGAAGTTGTTGGAAACTCAGACCACAATTTTACAACCATTGAAACTTTTTCTATGTGCTTACATTTCAAAGCTGATCAAACATATATGTGAAGGTTTTCTTTCATTATTTCATGAGCTGCATTCTAGTCTAGAGACTGTATTGTATACTTTTTAATTCTGGAAAAGACATTTTTTTATTGTGTCTGTTTTTCATATTACTACAGCAGAATATAATCTCTGAAGTTCATTAATAGCTGTGTATTAGAAATTCAGAGTCTCTTGTCTTTTTCAAGATACCAAGGACACCAAGAAAAATTTGAATGCAACGGTTCTTTCCTAAAGTATATCACACTATTAAATGAGCTTGCAATATTTTGGGGATGTTATGATAAAATATGGACTATTTCAGATAAATTACTGATACATCAACAACTGATACACTGAATTTCAGATTACTTTTGAATATACAACTATTTTTAATCCATAAATGCAAGGATTATGATGGATAAATAGCTTTAGATGACACTGTATCATCATAGGCTGCTCCCATTACCTCTTCTACTAATTCATTCTTTTACAAATGACACCTCATAGTCCATATATGTATACATGCCTATCATTCAACTTGACCAGCAAGGTTCATTTCTCACAAATGGATGAAAAGACAGGAATTAGATTACAAAATAGTACTATCTGGGAAATGTTTTACTACTATCGGAACCTTATTAAAGTAGCTGTCTAGTAAAATTAGCAGTGACAATTCACAAAATAGATAATGGGTGATAATTTTCCATAAAGGGATGTGAATATGCTGAGAAACTTAAGGTACATGCTGAAAGAAAGCTAGATATTTTGCAGCATTTGTAGTGAAATTAAATTACTGTTTTTAGCTAGTAGTGGATGTTGTTTTAAAACATGTGACAGATCAAGGTTATAATGATCAAGTGTTTGGGGTTTTTTATGACACCAATATATCTGTAATCATTTTTTTCTTTTTCTTTAATTTAGTCATGGCAACACTATTTCTTTTTCAAGCAAGTTTACAAGGGGATAGTCTGCTGTTGATCCCTGGCGTCAGGCGAGAATCCTGGGAACATATTCAGAATGTGCAACATAATGTTCATGCAGGCTCTATCTGTTACACTGGTCAAAAGCCAGCTATGTTTGTAATGACAAAGAAAGCCTTTTCCTTTGATATTGGAATACCTTCTTCTTTAGCCCAATCAATGTGTTCCGCACAGGCACTTTGTGTAACACAGCTGTCAGCAGTGGCAGACAGATGAATCACCTTGACACTTCCACTTCACTACAGCACCTAAATCAAATGCATCTGTAAGGGTAGGCTATAAACTATGCGTCACCTCCTTGGGAGAGATGGAGAGTGAGTGATGCAGATGACACTGACATTTCCTTCATAAGAAAAAGTAACCCAGGTAGGCAATGTTTAAAACAACATGTGGATGAGACTTCACTGAGTCTGGACTGATCCCAGGATTCCCGACTGCTAAATAACAGAAACAACATGACCTAGATTCCTGTTTCCCCTATTTTGACTCATCTTAAAGATTAAATAAGACTTCATTATAATGCATTATCTGTAACTTAATTCACTTCAATACCTACCATTTTACTTAAATCAAAAAAAGGAGCAAAGGGGAAGAATGTCAATATTTTAACAGGCATAGAGCACAGAAATTTCATAAAGAAATAACCCATTGGTACATACCAAATCCCCACAGACTATATCCTTTTGTACTGCTTTACAATTTAAATAATTGACTAAAAGAGCATTCCTAAAATAAAAGAACTTCGCTTAGAGGATTCCAGAAGCAGAGATTGAATAAAAATAAAATTTGACTACAAGACAATTTAAAAAGCAGATCTGTATGCAGTCAGACTTCACAGACACATTGAATCTTAGTCCGAGTTTATACACAGAGGTTAAGTCTGTGCAAATTAATATAGTTCAGGACATATTTCTTTTTGCTGTGAAGTATTTTAGCATTAGAATCTGTATGGGAGAACATTTATATCAAATGTGTGTTTAACTCTTTATATAACTGCTTTAAAGCTGAGGAAGTTGTCTCATCTAGGCAAAAATATTTTGTCACTTGGAGTTCTACTGATTCTGTTTAGGAACTCTTTTTCCAGGAAACCAGATAGGCTACAATTTTCTTTTTAATTCACATTAGCCAGCAGAAAGTCACTGCTATTGTAGTTGGCAAATGATTGAAAGAAATTGATTGCTATTTACCTAGATTGACAGGAGCTTTTACACGATAAAAAATAAAATAAAATGAAACACCTTTCAAAATAGGAATTTTGAAGCTGTTCACTTGTGGCAAAGGTATCTATAGATTTTCTGTAGGAAACTTGAATTTATAAAAAAATTAAGGTGTTGGGGTTTTTTTGTTTGTTTTATTTCATTAGGATTCTCCAGATCAGGTTGTAATTTTTTCTTTCTAATGTTCTAGCACAAGAAAAAGAGAAACAAGCCAGGAACACCTATGCAGAATAAGGAATTATACGGTGCTCTAATCATCTTTAATCATCAGTAAACCCAGGAAAGTTTGACAGTCTTTATCAGAAAAATGGAAAGTCCCCTTAGGGGGAACAGTGCTGGCTGATAGCTCATAAGTAAACCTATGTAGTATGGTAAATATGTTTGATTGCAAACCAGAGAAGATTGGAAGTTCAATGAATTTTCCTGGACTTTCCAATTTGATGCTCTGTTTCCATTATCAAAGGTATGTAGCTACAAGGAAGAATACATGGAAAATTAGTATAGTACTCTAAATATTGGAGAGATTATTATAATTTTTTCTTACATGCTGTAGCATTTTTTTCCCCTAGTAAGTGTCTGTTAGAAAGAAGGAATTATTGGTTGTTATAGTAGTTTATGTAAAGAGAATATACTTCCTTTGATAACTCGTAAAGGTACAGTTTAAAGGTCCTGTATTGATTTAAAGGTTTTGGACTTATCGCTAATGGCTGCTGCTGAGGTGTGCTCACTTCAATGTTGTGTCTTGGTGTATTCTTCACAGCACAAGGTCTATGGGTCCAGGGTTGTACTTAGCCAGCAGACAAGAAAATTACTGAGCAGAACCCCACAGCAAAGGTGAGGGACAGCAAGTGAGGTGGAGTGGGGGTTAGAAGGCCTTATTTTATCTCTGCGTTGATTAAGTCTTTTCATCAATGTTATTGACCTAGCAGTAGGTGTAGTCCCCTTTTACTGTACAGCCTTTTTAGTTCTCTGAGGTCACATGAAGAAGAAAAATCAGCTTCACAGGTGCATGCTATTAGACACACAATGCTCTTGTTAACAGAAAATATGAGATACTCACATTTATCAAAATTATCCCTGACATTTCCTTTTGCTCAGCTGAAAACAATATCTAAGCTCCCAGAGCAACATGTAATGTGTAAGGAGAAAAAAAAAAAAAAAAAAAACTATGCTTTTTGGTTTTTTTTTTTTTTATAAG